>JARJCV010000088.1:0-185446 GCA_029281435.1 Mycena haematopus
CGCCCATCTCATTGGTATCGTTCAGGCAATATCTTTTGGATCGGCGAGCAGACAGCGACTCCGTACATATCGAGAATCCCATATACTGCGGGAACACGGTGACAGAACTCGCCGTCTTCCTCCCTATCTGCAAGGACTTCGAGTCTGCATTCATGAAAGACCCTGAGCCAGTGTTGATAAAGCCGATTTATTGGGTTGTAGACGGTATGCAGGACATATTCAACTCCAGGTGCGTTTTCACATTGGCTTTTGATTGTATCCACTTCCTAAAACATTAGCTCTGGGGGCTGTATGGGGTAATGGTAACCTGCAGTACCTGACTTTTGGGTAAGCCGAAAATCGCGAGACTCGGATCAACGAGAGTTCAATCCTCGCAGAAGCCATCTTTGGGAGGTTTAGTGGGTATTGCCGAATTTCGGCCGAGTCCCACACTGTTCGGCAATTGCCGTTCGTCCGTAAATGCATTCCTACCATTGGATCTGAGGTCTATGACACTCAACCTTTACGGACCAAAGGGGCTAATCCATTATTAGTTGCCGGAGGTCATTATCGTACATCCAAAAAAAAAAAAAAAAAAAAAAAAAAGGGTGCAGAGGCAGAAGCAGCCTGGGAGAGCCAGGCCCGTGGGCCTGCATTTTCGCCACCACTGATCATGCTGCCGCTCGCAAACGCATCGACGACTTGTTCTATTCTGACGACTTTTGATCCTTCGTTACACACAACGTCCGCTATTTTCCTGTCATCACTTTGCTATATCACCTATCCGCTACTCTATTTGCCATATTTGCCTAGCCTCTGTCGAAGCTGAACATGTGAACAATTGCGATACAAAAGCTCAAGACTACTAGTTCTATCAATATATATGTATCCAACACCCTTACCAGTGTTTATCACCACCTAGTCGTTCATACCTCGCCTTACATTGATCAGAGGCTACAAATCTCGTGTCTAACGTACAATATAAAAAGTAAAAAAAAAATAGCGCCTGGCCGGGCTCGAAACCACTACACACTACTAGAGTGGCGTGATGACAAGCACCAACGGATTGCCGGCCGTCACCGGGGGGGCCAGGTCGCCATTATAAGCACTGGTACTTGAGAAAATATGAACACTACTTGTGGGGTGAAAAAAAAAGCTGAACGCTCACTGGAATAAAGACAAACATATAAAGTGCCTTTAAACAATAGCAAATAAAATAACATCCTCTCTTCCACCGCGCTACTCTCAAGCTCTACGATGGACGCAGTATCAGGTAAGATCACGGACCATTGGGAAAGTGGATTATGAACGATACCGCATTGTCAGATATATATGATGAGGACAACCAAAACAGTTTCAAAAAAGAGATCGAAGAAAGAATGGAAGCTGCGCGGTACGAACACATACCAGATCTTGCCATTACACCTGCTTACCTGGAAAATTTGGTCAAAAGACATACGTTAGGCGCACCCTTCAGCACGTCGAACAAAAGTGTTTGCACTACCAGAGCCGACACTTGCGCTACCAAAGAAGACGCTGAATACGACGCAAATAATGTCGTCCTCGCGAAGGATTGGCTCCCAACAGGACGAGCTCTTATCGAACTCCAGACCCGCGAAATCTTCGAATTGAACCAAAGACTACGATCGGCACAGATCAACTTGGCGGTGACCAGGAAACTGGTCGAACATCACGAATCCGTTGCATCTGTCCGGCGACATTTTCCTCATGATATGCTCCGCGAGATCATGGATAGAAGAATAGAGAACGTCACACGTAACCGTCAATGGCTCGTTTGTCTGGGGTTGTCCCATGTCTGCTCGCTTTGGAGAGATGTAGCGCTAAGTCAGACGTGTTATTGGTCATATCTTACAGTTTCGCCGTTCAACGTGTGGCAGAGCTCATACGGTACCACGCGGTCGGAATGGGTGAGAACAATGGTCGAAAGGTCAGTAGATAGACCACTGGACGTGTCGATCGAAGTGCGCATTGATACTCCGGCCGGCGTCCTCGACAGCGTCCTCGATGTTTCCAAAAGATGGGGGCGCCTGGAAATCAGAGACTACAAGCAGTTCGTAACGCTCGACGAAGAAAACAAGATCCACATGTCGCAGGCCCCGCTGGATAACTTGACGGCCCTCATGTTACCAGGTGTTGAACGACCAATCCGTCCATGGGAGGAAGTCGGGGAGGACCCACACCAAATCGTAACGTGGATCGAAAATGCGAAAAACCTTCGAAGCCTGTCTTTGAAGGACACGATATCTCCCGAGATGTGCCTTCGTGCCCATTGGGAAACCATACAACACTATGAAGAGGATTCCTGTTGGCGTCGAAATCCCATGTTCCATTCCCACTTAAGCTCTATGAAGAGCCTCGTCGCGCTGCGCCTACGCAATGTGAATATACCTGTTTTGACTGACGGGCAGCATATCACTCTGTCGTCAGTAGAGACAGTCAATCTGCTGATGGACAGAGCTTCGATGAATCCCATACTCGATCCGCTCGCGATCTTCATTTTCCAAAGTCTGAAATCCTTGACAGTGAGGGGCTGTTGGTTTGCAAACGCTATAGACATAGCATTGGACGAAAGCATTTTCGTGCTATGGAGGCGAAGCAAAGAGCCGGCTATCGATTCGATCGCCATCGAGCCATGTACTGGTTTGTCTGTCGAAGGCGCCTGCAGAATGTTGACGTCGATGGGAAGACTGTATTCCTTCGAAATCCTCCAAGACTATCATACTGGTCAGGAAGCTCACTGTTGCAGGCGCTCAGGGACACGACATCGTGGGGAGGACGACACACGAATGGTCGAACAAGCTAACCTCGGTGCTTGATTTTCAGTTCAGCCATAACCTTCGGGTTGTGGATTTCAGACCAAGGAGGGGCGGCACAAACAACCTCACGGAAACAGAGACTGTCTGTCTTCGAGAGCTCCAAGCCAGGACTAAGACGGCGACTGTTCTTTTACCCACGCCAGAATCAGTCGATACATGGCGACACGGGTCAATGCACGGAGGACAGTGGGAGGAATACGGCACCGGGTGGGACTCTAACATTTTCGATGTATCTTGGTGGATATAACAAGCACAATACGCCTAGCAATCAGACTGCGAATGTGTGGTCGAAAGCTATAGGTAATTGGCAGAGACCACGTGTAGCATCAATTATATAATAGGCGTGAATTATGTGTCAATAGCTGTAATCAAACATATGTTAAGTACTCGCGTTTGGGTCTACATTAATAAAATAATAAATTATATAAAATTATATTACCCAGGCCCAAATCAAACGAGCGAAATCTCCATGTCTGTCTATGGGCTAACGGTAATGCCCTGGTCCGAGCTTCATAACAACAGCTTAGTACAATAACACCGGTTCGAATCCAGCTAGGACCTGACCAGCCTTGAGATTGTACGTTTTTACCAATGAAAATTCCTTGATAAAAAAAAAAAAAAAAAAGTCGAGACTCGGATTGCCATGCGAAGCAATGGCCCTAAAAGGCAAGTACTCGTAGTGAAAGAGGACGGCATAAAAAAAGAACTGCTTCTTGGAGGATTCGAACGAGAGAGGCCACCAAAAAAGGAAGCCCAGAGATCAGCGCGCTAAGCTACTAGACAAAACAACCACTTGACAAAGTCACCTTGCTCCTTTTCTTCCTCCTTCTTTTTCTATTTGAAAAACCTTTTTTTCAAATAGCTGCCAGGACATAGCACCGGCACCAGATGAGCTATTGGCCAGCAGAAGGACCCACGAGCTTGAAGAACTTATTAATGCTTCCTGGGGTATGGAGTCACAATAGATCTAGCCTGTTTTCTGTGTTATCTTCGACGTACCTCAATAATCCACTTGTAAAAAAATTACTTCTACATTGGGTGACTTCCCGTAAGGATAAATCTTTTCTTTTGAATATCGGAGGGGTGCCAACGATGCCGGCACATGAGAGTTAATCCAATAATCTAATCGTCGGTGCTTCCCGCAAGAATATCTGCTAAGAGAACAAGCCCAATCCTCATCGATGTATGTCGAATAGGTGGTGTTCACAATCGTAACATCGTAACAAGAATATAATAAAGAGGACTATCAAATAGCATACAACGACATGTCCTAAGCACGACAGAGCGCGACTCAGCTTCTACGTGACCGATGGATATCAATGTGCTCAGTAACAGCATTGTCTGGATTCAATGGGAGGTATCTATGAGAAAGAGAGGAAGGGAAAGAGTATGGTAAAGTGCAATAATGTGTCGTTAGGCGGGTACGACGTTGCGTATGAGGAATGCGCACGAGTTTTATGCATCGTGGAGGAGGAGGAGAGAGGGGGTGTATCACTCACGGAAACCTGCCTGCTCCTTCGATAAAAGCTGCAGTTGCACAGACTACTCTGGGTGCGATGAGCAGTGGCCGAGGTGGGAAGCGGACCATACATGCCGGCTTTCTTCGTGGCCGCATGGCGAGAGCGGCGTAGGGGTTCTGGAGAAAGTTGGCGCGCATTTCGTAGGGTAGCTTGTGCCGCAGGCATCGCATGCTGGGAGCCAAAGACCCAGACTTGTTATGCGTTCAGGTATGAGGGGCCGGTGCGTGGAGCTCGAGAGGGCAGATGACGTGCAAGACAAAGAGCAGCGAGACAGACACGGGAAGCTAAGAGTGTTGGTGCAACGGGTACAACGGACAATCGAGTCTCGGCGACGCGCTGGCAGAGTCCGTGACGACTGTGACATGCAACCCGATTCGAACACGGCAGGCGGAGAGGTTGCCAAATCCGTCTATTCAGCAGAATGAACAACTTGAAAAATCTGAACAGGGGGTCCTGACCCCCCGTTCAGATTATAATTGATTTAAGCTTTATCGTGGGGTCGAAACTAGAAATTCCCAGATCCAAGGCCGATGGGGTCCTGACAGCTGCCTCGGCATCGCTGCCGAAAATTCGAAAATATTCTGAAAATAAGATCTATGCTTACGGGAAGTCACCCATTAATACATACTTTGAACAATTTTATACATGTTCCTGAGAGCTGTGGAGAGCAGAGCGACGAATGTGAAAGGAAAACGAGCGGAGTAGGGACCGTGCGACATTGGTCTTCCTTTTATGGAAACGTCCATCAAGCCAGCTCAAGCCGACCCGAGGTTGATGGCCCATCAGCTCGAGCCACCTTGAATCATTGAATGGCAGCACTAGCGGCAGCTGCCGGTGTACCATATAAGGTAATTTTTCTATGATTGCCGAGGAATACACCTTTTAGTAGGTGACCCGTGAACTGTCGAAATGATAATCGACTGGGACCAGCTGAGACGGCTCCGTAAATTTATTCACAAGTAGTTGTAGCGACCAGTCTGAGAGATTGTTTTTTTCGGCCCAGACTTCGGGTCCAGATCTACACGGATCGAGTCACGAGGCCGAGGCGGGCAATTCTGATGGCGGGAATTGGAATTCATCTTTCCATGTCGTCGCCGGTGTCGTCGCTCACAGCGTCGCGCTCGTCGTCGCCGGAGCCGTGTGTGCAGCCCGACCACTTTTACGGCGATGCCAGCCACCTGCCGCCGTCGCCCGACTCGGACAAGGCGTACTTGTCACCAGAAGACGACCCCCTAGCACATCGCGGGATCCCGGTCTTCAAACCCTCGATGGCGGAATTTGCAGACTTTGAAGGGTATATGAACAGGGTGGAGTGCTGGGGGCGGCGGTCGGGCATTGTCAAGGTTGTGCCACCACCAGAATGGACGGCCGCACTGCCGGAGGTGACAGGACAACTAGCGGGGGTCAAAATCAAGAGTCCTATCGAGCAGTTCATGCGTGGCCGAGCAGGGCTATTCAGGCAGGAGAATGTTGAAAAGCGCAAGCTGATGAGCGTGCGCGAATGGGCCGAGCTCTGCGCAAAGGACGAGTTTCGCGCACCGGGCAAGGACCAGGTTGGTGTGCATAACGGCGGTGTACAACACCCCCAGCGCAGCCGCAGGAAGAAGCAGGTGAAAGACCAGGACGAGGACAAGCAGAACGCGGAAAAAGACAAGCAAGACCAAGTGAAAGTCGAGCAATCGGACGTCGCGATGGCCTCGCCGCCAAATAGCCCTTCCCCAGACCCGGACGACTCTAAGCAGGACCTCGATAGCAAGAACACCAAGGCCCGAAATCGCCGCATCGAACGCGCCGGTAAAGACGCGTCGTTTCTCGAGTCTTTCCACCCGCACACCCACTGGCTTCCTCCGGGCACGACCGCCGCAGACTACACCCCCGAGTTCTGCGCCAAGCTCGAGCGCACGTTCTGGCGTAACTGCGGGCTTGGCAAGCCTGCGTGGTACGGTGCAGACACCATGGGCTCCCTATTCCTCTCCTCCACCACGTCCTGGAACGTCGCTTCTCTGCCCTCGACCCTCTCCCGCCTGCTGCCAGCGAGCACCGGCCTCCCCGGTGTCAATACCCCGTATCTATACTTTGGCATGTGGCGCGCGACGTTCGCCTGGCACGTCGAAGACATGGACCTGTTCTCCATAAATTATATCCATTTTGGCGCGCCCAAGTTTTGGTACGCTGTTCCGCAGGCAAGAGCGGGTGCGCTTGAGAATACGATGCGGGGTGCGTCCCGCCTGCCTCTTCTGCCCTGGCATTCAATAATGCTTTTTATGCACAGGTTACTTCCCGAAAGACACTTCGCAGTGCCCACAGTTTCTGCGGCACAAGTCTTTCCTCGCGAGCCCAACCCTGTTGGCACAGAACGCCGTTCGCCCGAATCATCTTGTGCAGCATGCGGGTGAGTTCGATTCACACACTACGCTCCCGTCCTCATTCAACTCTTTCTCAGGCGAATTCGTAATTACCTACCCCCGTGGCTACCACGCCGGCTTCAACCTCGGCCTCAACTGTGCAGAGTCGGTCAATTTCGCTCTCGACAGTTGGCTCGACGAGGGAAGGAAAGCGGCCGTTTGTCAATGTGTTGATTTTAGGTGCGGGTTTCGTTCATTTTCTTTCTTGTCGCTCGCTAAGGCATCCAACCCTAGTGTCCGCATTGACGTCGACCAACTCCTCGAGGACCGACGCATTGAGGCGCTCGAACAGACTGACCCGGCCGCGGCCGCGCGCGCACGCGCTCTCCGTGATGGACTCAACATCGACGTTGAGCTCGAGCCTGCCATTGACGAGCAGAAACCTAAATCCCGCATCTCTGACCCTAACCTCGACTTGGTCCCCTCGAAGCGCAGCCCGCGCAAGCGTAAACCCACTGCGCCGTTCGAAATCGAGCCCGACGCCAAGCGCCCACGCGTCACCTCATCCACTCCCGTCTCCTCTTCCCACCAACGCACGCATCCCAAGCTCAAACCCATCATCATCAACCTCGCCGGCCCGCGGCCCATCGCCCCGTTTACCTCTGCCTCGATGTCTTCGTCCTCCTCTCATACCCATGCATACGCCCACATGCACCCCCTCCCCCGGGCGGCCAGAAGCTGACCCTCAAACTCGGGCCCTGTCCTCCTTCCTTGCCCTCTCTGGAAGAGACGACCTACCCCTGCTGCCTCTGCGTCGACCCCTCCCTGCAAGGCCTCGCGCGCGTGCACGACCTTCCGCCTGCGTGGCGCGAGCTCGCCCCCGCCGCGCGCGTGCACTTCCCCCCGCGCGCCGAGAAGGACAACTCGGGCTCCTATATCCACTTCCCCTCGACGGCCGGCAGCACAAGCGGCGGGAAGGGCGTGTGGATGGCGCACGAGAGCTGCGCGCTGGTGCTTCCGGAGACGTGGGTGGACGACATCGACGGCGAGCGCGTTGTGTTCGGCGTCGATGGGATCGTGCGCGGGCGGTGGAGTCTGGTGAATTGCTCCTTTTCTTTTCGACGATGACTTATATTAATACGATTGGCAGAAATGCTCCGCCTGCACGCGCGCGCGCTCGAAAGCACACGGTGCGCTCATCCAGTGCGCGAAAGGTAAGTGCCCCAAGGCGTTTCACGTCAGCTGCGCTCAGAACGGCGCCCGCGCCGGCACTGGCATCGCGTACACCGTCGTTCGTGACGTTGAGAAGGAGGTCAGCGTCTCTGACAACTATTATCATAACTTTAATCAATATCATTCAGGTCGTTTTACTCGAACCTGTTCCTGGGACGAATGGAGGAGCGTCTGACGCGGACCCGAATGCGCCCCAGGGCGAGGAGCCGAACTTGCGCGTGCTCAAGGTAATTAAGAAGACGGAGGTCGAAGCGCTCTGCGCTCAGCACAACCCCGTGCGTCCCTTCTTTTCGCCTAGTTATTAAATTAAATCGAACTTTGCACAGGTAATTGTAGCCGAGCGCCGCGCATCCAAGGCGGAGGGCCTACGCGCCGATATCCTCGCGCTCCCGCCGCTCTCACGCATCAAGATCCGCGTCAGTGCGGGCGTCTTCGAGGTGACGCTCGTCCGCGTGCACGAGGACCGCCGCAGCATCGAGGTGCTTTGGGACACGCAGGGCGAGGTGCGCGAGTTCAAATGGGGCGCAGTTATGATGGGGCAGACCAGTCTGCCCACAACACAGGGTCCGTTCTTTCCTCTCCTCCACTGTTTGTCATGTGCTGATAATAAAACCTAGTGCCGGATTTTCCTATTCATCAGCCAGTAGCGAATGGTAATGCGTACGCCACCAATGCGCGCGCGGTCGCGCCTGTGCCGGCTACCGCTGCCCCAGATGCTCATGGGTGTTGGACTAATGCAGCGCGTCCGCAAAACGTGATCACCATCCCCGCTCCCACATCCTCGCGTGTCTCGACAAACGCCGTAGCCTCAACCCCAAATCAGCAGCACCAAACGAACTCGGCGCCAGGCCAGTCGCAAGCCCAGCCGCAGTCCCAAACCCAAACCCAGGCGCACAACCCGTATAACGTGTTCAAGTACCAATACTGGCCGGCGGGGTACACGTACCCCACTGCTGGTAGTGCACCGGTCGCTGGCACCCAGTCCGGCACCACCGCCAACGTGAGTACGGATACCGCTCGTGCTGCACCGCCCTACGTGCCCATGAACCAGTACTACACCGGCCCGCAGCCCTGGTCGTCGCAGTACTACCGCCCGGCGACGACCTCGACGCCGGCGACGTACTATCCCGCTCAGTACTCTAGACAGAATGTGGTCCAAGCTCCGCCGAATTCGTCTTCAAATAATTCTGTTGCCGCATCGAATACTGCGCCTACTGTGGCATCGAATCTCCTCGCCACCGCTCCTCCTGTTCTACAGCCTTCCGCGATGCAAGTCGACGGCCAGGACCGGGTGGCCCCCGATCCTATCGCGAATTCTGCGACTGCTCCTTCTCTTCCCTCGATCCAGGACAGCCAACAACCGGCGGCGCCTGTCTCTGTGGAATCCGCGCCCGCGCCTCCACCGAGTTCTGCCCTTCCTACATCGAATCCTACTTCCCCACAGCATTCTGCCTCTGCCTCGATGCAACCCGACTCGACAATTCCGCCCGCCTCCGCCTGACGATCCATTCAGATACCACCCATCTTGCACGGTCACTCATAGAACACGTTAACTTATGATGCCACTTTTCTCCTTTCTATTGACATATTATGAATCGACCGCTGAGACTTGGTACATAAATTCGTATCATATTATATCTTACCAACCGTGTAGTTTTAGAAAACCAACTTGAATTGAATATAAAGTCCTCTCAAAGCCTGCAAATTATCATTCAATAAATGATTCTATTCTCTACGCGCACGCGGGGTATGCCTTATTACATCTAAGTATGATTCTGCATTTGCATTCGTATCCACAATGTCCGAGCAGAAAGCTGTAAAGTAATCAGTCTAATTTTTAGCCGAGAGCAGGGCGGCCGATGGTGGTGACCTAGAGCGTGCGGTGCATCAGCGTCGCAAAAAGAAAAGGCCGACGCTGGAACTCACTTTGAACCCGATCTTGGTGAGCTTCTCCGCATCGACAATGAGCCGCCCATCGAACACAAACGCGGGCTTCTTCATGTGGTTATACACCTCGCTCCAGTTAATCTCCTTGAACTCCTTCCACTCCGTCGCGACCACCACCGCCTCCGCGTCGCGGCACGCCTCGAGCGCACTGCCACAGATCTTGACCTGCTTCTTGATGTTATCGAGGGGCACGGTAGGGCTGGCCTCGCCAAGGTCAAGCCAGATCTGCTCCTCGACGACCTGCGGGTCATACACGTTGATCAAGGCGCGCTCGGACTGGAAGTCGCGAATGAGGGTGATGGCGGCGGACTCGCGCGTGTCGCCCGTGTCGGCCTTGAAGGCGAAGCCGAGAACCGCGATGCGCTGCATACAGATCTCAATTTGTGGTCATATACATACAGAAGAAGTAGGACAGACCTTGCCGGTGATAGTGTTGAAAAGCGTGTCCACTACGCGCTTGGAGAAGCGGCGTTTCTGGTACTCGTTCATCTCGACGACCTGGCGCCAGTACGCAGCGACCTCGGGGAGGTGGAGACTCTCACTCAGGTAGACGAGGTTAAGGATGTCCTTCTGGAAACAACTCCCGCCAAAGCCGACGCTCGCCTTGAGGAACTTGGGCCCGACGCGCGAGTCGTACCCGACGGCGTTAGAGACCTCGTCGATGTTGGCGCCGGTGGCCTCGCAGATGGCGGAGAGGGCGTTGATGGAGGAGATACGCTGGGCGAGCATGGCATTGGCGGCGAGCTTGGAGAGCTCGGACGACCAGAGGCCGACGGTGAGAATCTGGGCCTGCGGGACCCAGTTGGCGTAAATGCCGGCGAGGGACGCGCACGCGGCCTTGCCCTCGGGGGTCTGCAGGGAGCCGATGAGGACACGGTCGGGCTTGAAGAGGTCGGAGATGGCGGTGCCCTCGGCGAGGAACTCGGGGTTGGAGAGGATATCAAAGTGACAGTTGGGCTTGGAATTCGCCTCGAGGATAGTGCGCATCGACTCAGCTGTGCGACATGGGACAGTCGACTTTTCGACTACAATCTTGGACGACGTCGCCACCGCCGCAATCTGGCGCGTTGCTAACTCCACGTAGCTGGCGATGATTCCACATTAGTTTATATGAAAAAAAAACAGATGGGACATACTTGAGATCAGCAGCAAAGCCCGCACCGACGCCGCTCTTCTTGGTCGGCGTGTTGACGCTCACAAAGATAAGCTCCGCTTCCCGGATGCCTTTCTCGACATCGGTCGAGAAGAAAAGGTTGCGGCCGCGACATCCACGGACGACGTCCACAAGGCCAGGTTCGTAGATGGGGAGCTTGAAGTCAGGGCTGTTCCACGCATCGATACGCGCCTGGTTCAGGTCGACGATGGTGACGGTGATGTGAGGGCATTTCAACGCAATCACAGCGCATGTAGGACCACCTTTGGAGACATGAAAATTTTCCGCCAAGTTGGAGATTCGATTTCAAGACGTACCGACATAACCCGCGCCAACTATACAAACTGTAAGGGCGAGATAGAAACTGAAGGGTATGCAACTCACTGCAAAGGACTTTGGTTACTTTGACGGGGGTCATGATGAGGGTAGAGGGTAAAAGACGAAAATGGGTCTGGCAGCTGAGTTTATGTACCTAAATCGGATCGTCGGCTTGAAAGCTTGAAGTTCCGTCAAAAGCTATGCTGGCCTAGTACACTCGAGCTCGTCTTCCTCACCTGCCGTGCATATTTGGGGAGCACTCGCCACTTTCTAGCCTCCGAAACCCTCCGCTGCCCACGTCGGCCTCGCATCGCCGCTACGGCAATGGCAACGCCGAAACGTTCTTGGAACCTAGACGGTCGGACTAGACCGCCAACGAGCAAATTAGCGGCCGTTTAGCGGAGAATTATTCAGGATCCGGAGACCGCTGCTACGCGCCGATAGCCTCAACGCAACCTTGACTGACCTCCACTACTCCGTGCTCTGTCGTGGAACTCTCTTCGAAGACGGTTTATCTGCTTTTTTTACAACATCAAAACCAAATCATGGTTCATACCTCCCTTTTCCGGCCGTAACGCTGGCGTTTCGCCAAGTCGAAGTTACATGCCGTGAAGAATAAACGGTGAACGACACACTGGGACGGTGACTGGCAGTACATCGATCGGCACACCTTTCACTTTGCCTTCTCACTTTATTCCAACCCGGGTTGCAGCGCAGTTAAAACTGGCCATTGATCTGTCATGCTCCGAGTCGATCCACCCAGTGTATCAATTCAACAGCTTTCGCCTCAGATTTTTTTTCAGAATTTACCTGCGGCTTCCCCGTCAGCGGCTTGCAGTTGAATCGCGCTCAGCGCTCAAAGACTGTCTCGGTTCCACGCAAACCTCCACTTTCAGATCTCATGGGATGCAAGACTCAGTTAGTCTCGCCCCTGTTGCGTACGAACTCCTAGGGCAAGGTGAACCAGTCTTCCGTTTAAAACCGACCAACAAGTTCAAATCTGCGGTCTGCGGTCATTCAACCTCTCAAACGACTAGTTTATAGTTGGTCTTCACTGCCGATAGGGATGCCCCCGCTGCGGATAGTACGCATCCACAGAAAAAATTGTGAGACATGCGTTCGTCAGATTTTCGGTGTTCCTCAAAGTCTTTGAACGGCGACAGAGATTTGCAAATGTCAGATAAAATACCTGTCTCGGAACAGCAGACGCTCCCCGAAAAATATACCACTCAAGTAGGCGTAGTGGGTTGTAATGTTGCAGCCAAACGGCTCCACAGCCGAACTATAGCAGCTATCGGTGCGATTTCAGTGTATCAAAACAGTGCGACTGACTGTATTGCACAAATATGTATGGTCGAGAACTGTACCAGTTAGTTTTACATTTCGCAGTATGAGCACGAGTGAAGAACAAAAGATCGGAGAGCGCCATGGAGCTGGCTAGTGAGAACGAAGGATGTCTGGCGCCACTGTCGCAGAGGCACCAGACGTCTTCAAAGACGTTTTCAGGCGGATTATCTGACATGTCTGGGGCGCTTGTCACGACGAATACAGCCTGGGACAAAGCGAGCCAGCTTAGGCCCTTAGGGTGAAGGGGTTTGGCACCTTTCCGTCGGGAAACGCTTATTTTGTAAGTTCGACGAGACGGCGGCGGCGTTCCTTCGACAACGGGTCAACATTAGCGGGTGTGGTAGGCTGGGGCATAATCTTGTAAACCGGCGTGGCCATATGAAGGCCGGTAGATTGCTTGGGTGGATGGAGAGCAACTGCAAGGTTCATCATCAGAGAGGGTGTAAGGGCTCAGGAGTGGAATTACGCTTGGATAACACGGCGCGGCGTTGTGTCGCTCGGGCGGACAATGTGGCACGCTTGGCCTCGTCCTCCTCGCGAGGAACGGCCTTGATAACATCCTCGACCGGGATCCCGATGTTTAGTTTCGCAAGTGCGGCGGCGAGGGAGGAGATTTGAACCACTTGCAGAGAGTCAGCCAGAGGAGGTGAGGGCGTCATCTTGAGGAGAGCAAGTCAGAGTACGTGACAGGTCACCGTCACTCTTTGAACGACGCGACGCGTTCATGGTCATCTCTGCTATATCTCAATAGATAGTCGCGTATGCGACCCAGCACTGGAAGACTGACGTTCCCGCAATTCAGGACGAAGTTGTACGTCCTGTTGTGGCCCGTCTCGCGGAAATCCAAGACATTTGCAGCACGACAGACTACTATAATTGGACTTGTACATCAAAATGCACTAGAAGTTCAAAATGCATTCGCTCGGTCTCGGTTTTCGTGCGATTGACTTCGGAAGTCATGCAAATTGAACCGATATGTGTCCGACTCTAGTATATGAAAAAACATTGAGAGAAAACGGATGGCTTTTGGTGAAGATTTTGCCCCGAGTACACAAAACCACTGATGGCCCGTCAAAAATCGTCGCACTGTGTTTGGTGGTGAGCGGATCGTCAAAATCCTGGGAAGGATTATTTATACGGAATGGAAAAGCATATTAGCAAAAAAAGCTGGGTAAAAATGAGGGGGTGGGGGAACTTAGAGATAATTTTCGAATGATTTCAAGGTGTCTGGCGGAGTTTAAACTATCTCGCTTAGCCCATAGTACTCGTCCTGTGGTCACTCCTTCTCGATGTCGACCTTGGAAACTTGTTAAATATACTTGAGTACGCTGTATTAACCCCCATGACAAGTCCTATGAAATTTCATTGGCCATGAAATACAGTGCATTGCATTTGGCTACGCATCAGTGGATTTTGCCGCTGATGGCGGGTTCTCATCCAATACTCATCCAAATTGCGTCAAGTTTTTTTTTATATTATGGTCGAGGATGCCTGTCGGTTTGATTTGCGGTACTGCCGAAGGCGATCGGACAAGAACTGAGCGAAAGCGAATGCATTTTGAACTTCTAGTGCATTTTGATGTACAAGTCCAATTATAGTACTACAATGGACTTACACAGGGGGCATGTGGCGTGGCATATGCCATCGTGGCTTGGACGTGGCTTATGCCCAGCTGTTGGCCCGCATTTTACCGGATTAGATAGCGATAAGATCAGTAATCTCGATGCATTGATAGAATTACATCCATCACCAAACGCGGTCACCTGATGAATCATGAGACTAATTATGACACGGCGACGAAAGTGAGTTCAGAGAAGGAAAAACAGAACGAGACCTTTGTATGAGTTATTCTGAAGTGTATCATATCAAACTACAAGACTTTAGCCTGTGTACCAATATTTCCTTGAAGATAGGGAATACGCGTGTTTGTTACGTGACGTTGTCACATCGCTCTTTTTCTTTGTTTCTTCGACCTTGGTCTGCCTTGCATATTCTCAATGGATTCCTCTTCCCAAGCTGGGCCTTCCTCTCACCATGCTAATACCTCTGATACCTCTGGTTCTGGTGGTCCTCAGACTGGACAGAAGAGAACTGCCGATGACCGAGACTCGCCGTTTGATGAACGTCCCGACGCGACCAAGAAGAAAAATTGAAAGGCTGAAAGGAGGAAGAAAGCTCCACAGTTTCATCTAACTCGAGAGCAGGTCCCAAAGGAATTTATGGGTACAAAGGTTTTTCATTTATAATTCCTTTGTTCACCATATAGTTAACGGAATATAGGATGCCGTTTTTCTTCATGGTTATGCCTTGTACATGATCACTAGATCAGATGCAGCCCCTCCGCTACCTGGGCCGGCCCAAATAAAGGCCTTTGAGCGCCGTTTCGAGCCCGACTTCCTTCTGAAGTTGGAGAATCGACTTCGTACAACTTCGACCAGCCATGTCGGCGCCGCTGCAATGGTTAAACAGCTAAAGGCAAAGGCGACTGCAGATCTTCCCCTTGGCACCAAGATTGCGAAGAACATTCTCTCCATCGGCGACACTTTCCTCTTAGAGATGTTTTCGGGACTCCTCTTCGCAGGCTTGGACGAGTGGTGCCCAGACATCATGAGTCCTCCCGACACACTCTACAATCGTGCCCACCAGATTATCTTTCTCCAGACCTTCAACTCTGTGGCGGTTGGCTATGGCTACCGGTTTCTGGCCCCAACGTCGGCGGGGGTTAATAACCATGCTATGGTCACACAAGTGTACCAAAGTTTCTTGTTTTCATACATGCGGGAGAAGGCGAAGCTAGAGAAGGTCTCACCCGGAAAGCTGGAGCAGAACAAAGACGACAACAATAGTATACGGCGCAGAGCCCGTGTGAGTTTTTTTCCATCTTTTTTTCTGTTCACTATCTCATATTACTATAGCTCACCGCGAAGCGCGTTGAGTTTGCTCTCGGCGACAAGCTTCCCAACCGCGTTATTGCCTTATTTGGCAAGCCATACTGTAACTCAGACGATGAGTCTGGCTCTGACGGCGAGGGCCATTCTGGCCAGGTGGTCAATGCCAAGAGCCAGCGCAGCGCATCCACCAGCGATTTCGTTCAAAAATTGGACAAGCGGCGGATCGCCTTCGCCCGAGCGCAGAAAGGCAAGAAGCGCACCAATCTTCAGGAGCGTCCTCGGTTCCGAGTTGCAGAACCTGCCGAATCAGACATCTCGTACCACATTCCTAAATTCGCTCCCATCGACTATTTCGATCCCGAATTTTTCAACAACCTTCCTGCTGAGACCCGGTTCAAGTACAGCAACAATGGTATCGCATTACCGCTCTTGAAATTCCACGACGCAAAGGATTGGAAGACAATGGGAAAGGCTGATTTCATGGCCAAGTATGGCAACGAAGTCCTCAAGCAGTACAATATTCCGACGGAGGAGGAGATGGAGGGACAAGGTAATGACGGCTGGGATGAGCCTGAAGCGGAGCCTGACGATGACGATGATGCTGAAGTGGATGGGCTGATGCAGACGGACTGAAGGGAATTGGTGATATTTTTTTCTAGATTTTACTCACACGCACAAGCCGCCGTACTCGTTTTGTCTCCATGTTACATCCTATATGCTCACTTCTAGTATGCTTCCTATATGTTCTGTATGCTGTATGGATCTATGTTTCATGCCCATGATTTATTTTTTGAACTACTCTCAGTCTAAAATCCGCCTGAGACAGTAAGGTCAAGTAAATTTCATGAAGTACATACACAACATTGATCCTTCGCTTTCGCCTTCTTCGCCCACCCACTTCTCCGCCCTGCTGTGTGCCGCCGAGGGTCCAAATGCGTCCCACCCATGCACAAGTACTCTCCCAGCCGCCCCATAATACCGCGCAC
Organism: Mycena haematopus; assembly: GCA_029281435.1. Classification (NCBI taxonomy): domain Eukaryota; kingdom Fungi; phylum Basidiomycota; class Agaricomycetes; order Agaricales; family Mycenaceae; genus Mycena; species Mycena haematopus. The sequence goes on from JARJCV010000088.1 coordinate 16,557, forward strand.
CTCTCATTGGCCCTCCCCGCAACGGCACCCAAAATCGGGCCTTTGGCGCCCTCCTCGCACTCGACGCACCGCCGCGCGTTCTCGGGGGGCTCGCATAGCACACGACTGCGAGCCCTAGCGCCACGCCCGCCGGCACATGGTCCATCTGGTGGTGAAGGTGCACAATCGGGCCGTGGCGGCGAGGTGCACCTGCAAGACGGTGTTGGGTGTGAGCAGTGCGAAGCCGGTGAGGACGGCGGTGGTGGGAAATAAGGTGGGGGTGTTGGTGTCTTCAAATCGAATTATCATTGTCAAATCAATAAGTATGTTTAAAAATAAATAAAACGTACCTCGTATCAAGGCAAAGGCACACCCAACTCGACACGCAGCGAGCAAAGTGGTTTGAAGTCGGATAACGCCCCGGGTCGCGTATGCGTATGAATACGGGTCTTCGTCAGAGCTCGTCTTCGGCGCACGAGGGGCTCTTTGCCGAGTTTGCTGCAGATGCGCTCGGCAATGACAGTGGGGCTGGCTTGCAGATGGAGGCCATGAGGCTGCGCCAGTGGGAGGCGGTTCTGGGTGTCGAGGGCGGGGTCATAGAGGATCTTGTGGCTGCGGGTTCAGGGCAGGTCAGCGGTGGGGGGTAACAGCAGACGCGGGTAAGTCGGGGACCTTGGCTTTGGGGGCAGGGATTTGGGCTTCGGGTGGGGATTGGAGGTGGTGGAGGAGCGGAGAGCACGGCATAGCACGTGCTGGCAGCGGTGTGGGCGTGGGTGTTGGTGGGTACAGGTTGCGGGTTGGGTGCGGTGGCGCGGGTGTGGGTGCGGCTGCATTGGTGGGTGCTGGGTGCGGCTGCAGCTGCAGTGGGTGCGGTGTCGGGTGCGGGAGGTCAGCATGACGTCAAGTCTCCATCCACATCTAGGCGCTCGGGTGCGGCGGAGGGGTTAACAGCGTGGGAGCAGGTGCAGGAAGCGAGCAGAGGTGATGGGATGGGCAGCGGGGACGCCGTCAATGCCGTCACAGGCAGCGGGGACTGGATCAACATCGTCCCCGCTGCTCCGGCGTCGACGCCGTGAACAGCGAGACGGGTAGCGAGCAGCGGCAGGGACGCCGTGGTTGACAGCACGAGGTGACGGCGCAGCCAGGAGCGGGGGCGCTATCGTCGATAGCGAGGTGACAGGCACCGAGCAGGGGGGACGCCGTTGTCGATAGCGAGGTAACGGGCGGCGATCGACGGGGACAGCGTCAGCGAGGGGACGGGCAGCGAGTGACGAGGACGGCGTCGGTGATGAGGGGATGGGCACCTGCGCAGACGGGGACGGCGAGGACGGCCCGGCCCATCCTCGCTGCTCACTGGCCAGTGAGCACCGGAGACGTCGTGGTCAAAACGAGGGGACAGGCCAGTGAGCTGTGGGGACGGGCAGCGAGCGGGAACGCCGTTGACGACGAGGCAAGAGCAGGCAACGTATTACGTCCTGTGATGGACGTAATACGTTACCTCGATCTGATCGCTGCGCAAATCGTCAAGATTAATATCTTGAAAACGATTGGCGGAGCCCTAGTCCATCTGGGGTCAATCCCCCGAATGGACTGGGGACTTGCATTCAATGATTAACCAAATGCAGGCTTGAGAATCAAGATTATCAAGATTTTGTGAGACCTCCAGCGTGTGCTGAGGCGAGTTTTAGATTCAATTTTTCATGTGGATGAGCTTCCTTAAATTGTAGATACTCCCCTCTTTTTTCTCTTTTTTTTGCCTCTTGAAAAACTTGAAAAACTCGGCATCTCTCCAGATGCCGAAAATGACGCACGAAAGATAAAGTTGCTGATCTTTAGCATTCGTGCGTCATTGATATAGCCTTATTTGGCTGGGCGGGAGTTAAAATATAAATCGTCACCGGCGAGGTTCGAACCAGTGGCCTCCCCAAAACTTGACATTTTGTGCACATAAACCACTGCACCAAAGATCCTTCTGAGGAGGAAATATTATGAGTAGGGTCCTGCGTGGAAGATCTTCTTACCCGAAACCTCACAGCACATTTCAATTTTTATAACTAGCTACAGAGCCACAAAAAATAAAGCACGGCATGCTCATTCTCACAGAGGCAGAGACATAATAGACATAAGGGGAGAACTTTGTTACTGAATATAAATAAGCAATCTACAGAATCGCAAATTACATAAATATGAATCAATCTTAATCAACCACAACTCAAGAACCGATAGTATTAAAATATACAGGGAGAGACCCAATGCAATCAATTGCGCCTTCCGCGATTCAAGGACCAACAGATAACCCAAATTGGATGCTTGATATTATAAGTTCCTTTAGGGCGTTTGAGTGCAGTCAAGTGCGTCAGAATATGCATAGGCTCAATGATGCAAAACTGATTGGACAGGGCAACATCAACAGCAGTTGTTTCAAATTTTGGAAAAGATGGGAATGGTGTTTGATCCAAGACGGCCGATGGGAGAGTCTTATGCTTCTGAACCAATATAAATGTTTGCATATGAGACTCGAGTGGGATCTCCCAAATTTCATCAATAAACCCAGTGAGGATGGCCCGAGTAGCTGGATCCTTGAATTGGATTCCACTGTTTCCTTTGTGCGATTTATAACAGCTCAAAACTTGGTCACCCATTTTGAACTGCGTGGGCTTCATTGCACAAGGAGGCAAGATTAAAGCACCAGATGGATGAGGCATTTGATAACATGATCGCCAGGGGTGTCCTTTCGAAATCTGGTACTGCAGTAGCATCTCGTAGTCATCGCTGTCCAATTGCTTGGCTTTTGCGAGGATCTGAGCAACCTCAAGTTCAGTTAATGGTTGGGCAGCTTTGTTGGTCGCTGCAAGGGAAGGCTGCAGAATCTGTGCAAGATGGCCAGCACTGGTGTTCTCAGATTGTTCATCAGCAAATTTCGCTTACAAACGTCCACGGCGAGTCATTTGCCGTAGCATAGTCAAAGGCATATCGTCTGCAGAATAATGTTTCAGATAAATTGTGAAGTGAACGAGAGTAACAAACCAATGCGACGATTATCTTTCACCCTCTGAAGCATCCCATTCATTCGCTCCCCTGCAAACTCACTCAGTGCTGCCAGGGGTCCCCAATATTTGAGAAGTTGTGCATTATGCATTGCCAAATGGTGATTTGGTACAGAATGAAACTTTGGCGATGTGAATAACAGAGGAAGAGCTGCGCGATATTTGACATAGTGGGCAGTAAATTGGTCGGCCTGTGCATCAGAAGTCGAGAAGGAAGATATGATGTTGGTGCATGCAACAAGATGATGGAAATTCTGTAAAAGAGCAAGTTCTTTCTCCCCTTTTTTCCACCAGAATTCCGGTATAATCAGAGGGAAAATAACACTGAAGAGAGTCAGGTATTCGTGAGCCTTTAGCTTTCCATGCTTTGCTTCCCCAAGATTTGTAGGTGGTCGGCCAACCCAAGTTGGAAGTGCAACATTTCGGATACAAGCACGGATACTGCCCAGCTCAGAAGATGAGAAATTGAACATGCCTGGAGCATCAAAGTCAAAGTTTTCTTCCTCCTCTTCCTGATCCTCCCCATCGTTTTTTGGGATGCCCAAATATGTTTCAGGAGTTGGAGTACCTGATTTACCGCTCTCTATGTCAGAGTCAACATCCATTGATGAGGCAAACTCCTGGAATTGCTGCATAATATGAGGTGTATCTTCATCTTGGGCCAGATCCTCAAGTTCGCTAGCAAAGTCTGACATCTCCGACACTTCAGTGCCACTTTGCTCTTCCTCATCATCAAGTTTGCCAAGATTCTGAGAATCTGTTGTTGTCTTCTTTGGCCGTCCAATCCCCCAGAGAAAACGTAAGTGGCGCATGAGAACACCCTCAAGCCAATTATGCATGAAGCCAAGAATGACATGGTGAACAGGGTCCCATCCAAAGATATTGTGCATTGGTGTCCAACGCACTCCAGTTTTTTTAGCCTCTGCCTCCTTTTTAGATGCAGCTGGTTCATCGTGCCAGGCCTTAGCTTGGGCGGAAACTGTTTGGCTATCACGAAGTATCCAAGAGTGGTAGTTGAGATCTTCCATTTCACTGTATTTGAGAAGGCACCAGTTGCAAAATTGTGTAGCATTGGAAGCCATATAGCCTGCCACTTTTCGAATAGCCTGGAGATCTGCAATAAGAGGTACAACCCGTGCTGCAGCTAGAACACCAAGAGGGTTTCGATGTGTTGGCACAAGTTTGCCACGTCCAGCAAATTCATTCATCATTTTGGCAAATGAGATCAAGATATTGGTGATAGTCCAAATATCCGGACTGCCAGGTATCATGCCCACAATGAAGATATTTTCGATCAGAAACCTTACTTCAATCGGAAGACTGAGGCAATACAAAACTATTGCTCCGCAAGAAACAACCTTGCCTGGAACTATTGTCAGTAAAAAAAAATTGAATCAGTGGACTATAAAGTACCTGCAATCTTGTTTGTATAAGGATTAAACCAATCGATGTAGAATCCAAAGACCAGATTATATGGAGAGAGCAAAAAGTTTCCAAGATTACGCCATGCAGGACTGTCTTGAATATCACGCATTATCTCTGGCTGTGGCATGTTCCGTCTAGTTTGATTCTGCTGAAAGGACTTCTCTAGATGTTCCTCGATTTGTGGTCTAGAGAGGAAGAACTGCAGCCAAGATTCAAATGACTGAGTCGCATATAGACACCTAGGAACTCTTTTAGTGCCTTTCCGAGTTCGAATCTGTTTCCACAAGGCAGAACCACAAGGCCAAGATCTAGGGGACTTCCTCCAGTCACAAAATTCGGGAAGATTGTCCAATGAATAAGGCTTGTAGCATGTCGGGCAGCATGGGGTACGAATAATATCAGGCTCCATTCCGTGTCGATACGTACTGCGGATATCTTGTGGAATATTGACAGTAGGAGCCTTGATCTTGGCACCAGCTCCTTGTAACACCGAAAATATAAGTGCAACAGTTGTGGTCAAGATGAACTGCAAAGCCTTCAAAAAAATGCCGCAGTTTTTGCGACTGATTCCGACATGTAGATTGAGCCAGGCTGCAAGCATCACACATAGTCCAGTAACAGGAGCTACGGCTGTGGGAGGTCTCAGTAATTTTGGCTTAAAATATGACCTTTATTTACCAGCCTGAAAAGTCTGAAGAGCCGGTAGCAAGAGTCCAGTACCGTGGGTGCGCGTCCCTTCAATGACGGTGGCAGAAGGTTCAGTCGACATGCCTGCTTCCTCTTTCAGCTTGGCCAACCTGTCGCGGGTTTGGTGTTCATTCCGGGTCGCAGAACTGACATGTTGGCCCGGCAATGTGTGCCCATCTTCTGTTACTGTGAGGAGAACACATTGTGAACAGAGACAGACGACCTTTTTCGCCATAGAGGCAAATGATGGGCCACAGCAGGAGTCCTGGTTCTTAAATACTCAAAAGCTGTATTTTCATCTAAACAAAATTGGATGGACAGATTGACAACAGGTATTCATCTGATAGAACATTCACTATTGAGTACTAGTCTGCGCAACGTCGTAGATTTACCAAGACATTCAACCGAAACAATCTTTGATTGACAGATGAAATATGTCACGCCGACAATTCATTGTTGCCGTGATTAGATTAGAAAGACTCGAACGTTCAGAACGTTCCTGACCTAAAATGGTAAACAATGTGGCGGCAGGCGGCGGCATGCCATAAGCACGCCAACAACCTGGCGGAAACTGGGCAGAAGCTGGGTACAAGCCACGATGGCATATTAAATCATATGCCGTGACAGTTGCCCCTTGTGTTAGGGACTCGACCATGGGCATCTTGACGAGCATCTGCAGACATTCTGTATGTTAAAAGTCGTCGGTCCTCACCCCTACTAAAATCAGCCATTCAGCTGATACGCACGGTGTTTTCACGGACTATACAGTCCTTGTATTCCCGCACCACGATATTATTCTATGCTCCACACGTTACTTGGGATGAAGCTAGCGTTGCAGCTGTATAAGGGCTGCACATCCTTCGAAGTATCTGGTGGTGCCTATCGATCCTGGCAGCCCCCATCCAGCACGGCTGCTGTTCTCAGAAGTACCACCGCATCTGGTTTTGTGCACGACGTCAGGTAAAATCATGAAGGCTTCAACTTGGGGACGCATGCGAACCAAAGAGTACGCTCCTCTTTGTGCTTCGGTCATCGAGCGCGCGAAAGCACTGGCAGCTGTTCATCCTGATCGTCCTCCGCTCAGCACCGAGATGCTGGATACCATGAAATTCACACATCGGTTTTGGTCTTGGGCGAAGAAAGTCCGATCCTCAAGCGAAAATTGTCTGGCAGCGAAAACCTGGACTGGGCGGCCTAAGAGCTCATCATCCCGCAGTGAGCCCAAGCGCCGCCTTCTCCACTCTGAGCTTCGGCAGCCGGATCTCCCCACCGCCACCGTCCGCACGTTTCCTTCGGCGGATGGAGACGACGATGATGACGAGGACGACGTTATCAGCGCGGACAGTCACATCGGGCATCGAAGATGATCCCGAAGAGTTTGCCAAAGCAAGCATGGCGTGCGGAGACTGCGAGGTGGATCGCAAGTAGCTGAAGCGAGTCAGACGCTGGGCGGTAGGAACTTCCGCGGCCGACGCTGACGATCGACGCTCAGAAGGAGGATCGGAGAGAGCAGTCGCGGAAAAGCCTCACCATCTTTCAAGGCGGTGAAGTGGGACGACAATATGATTCATTCTATTTTTTGCAGCGCTGTGGCCATCCCTGATGCGCTCCTTTGGCCAGAAGACCTACGGCGACTTTGTGCGCGAGGACCGCCTCGAACGGATAACCCGTGTCTGACAGAAACATTGACGGAGCTCTGCGAGGTTGTTCTCATCTCGCTCAGTGTTCTTGTTTCACATCCGACACGTTCCTGGAACGACGGCGGACCCATCGGTTGCATGTGATCAAAGCGACGGGACCTTCTCTGACGCGCTCCTCGCACGGGACAGCCTCGCGCACACGCCCATCGTGCAGGCATCCACATCGCGCTGCCCGATTACTACTTCCCACGCAAGATGAGGCTCGATTTGGCGACGTCCGACGGCGCGTCATCTTCTTCCTCCCGTGGCAGGGGAACACGATAGCGGGCAGACTCGACTTTGGCCGTCGAGCGCGAGGTGCGCGCAGGAGGAGGAGCCGCTGGCTTTATGAAGAGGTACGGCGCTACCTCGCGCCGGACATCAAGGAGAGGCGGGGGACGTGCTGAGCGCATAGAGCAGCCTATGCCCGCTTGTGCGCAACCCTGGCGCGACGAGCACGGAGGGGCTTGCAGTCAGATAGGATAGAAATTCGGGGCTCGGCCCGACTTCTACTCAAACACCGCGGCGCTTAAAGACATCACTCTTCTTACGCAGCGACTCTCACTGCTCTCCCTTCACCTCCTTGTACCCTCCTATCCAGTGGCCGTGATAGTTATGGGCCGAAACCCTTTCATCCCGCGCAAAAGGTCGGCGATCTTCTTGATCGCCCTCGGCGTCGCCCTCTTCCTCGCAGCCAATGTGTGGTTCTACCCCCGCTCCCACGTCATCGAAATACGGAGCCTAGCGCCGTCGTTTCCCGTCACAGATGAAGTCGAACCAATGTATGCATACCATCAATCCCTCGTTTCAGACGCACCCACTCACGCTGCACACTTTCCCAGCATTCCGCCTCGCACTACATACACGGACATACTCACATGGGTCAGTGACAAACTCAGGCAGGGCAGCGGATTCTTTGCCTTCTTCCTCGCCCTCTTTGTCCTCGGCTTCTTCGCCTGGTTTGTGTGGTCACGACGATTGGTGGCGGGAGCACCTGCCGAAGTGTTGTTTGAAGTGGACAGTGAGGAAGGCACTGTCTTGCCAAAGGAAGAGGCGCTCGTTGAGAAGGGATTTGAACCAAAGGAGAAAGTCTAGGGTATACTGTATATCGGGGTTACTTAGAATACTTACCTTTTTTCTACTACGAGGTCAGGGCGAAAGTGCCGCTGTGCTATGTGCGGCGGCGGCCGCGGGAGCCTGGGACACGTAATTTGAACATTTGAACCAAACGTTCTGTCATACTTGCGGTAGCGCGGCTATGTGGATCATGGTCAAGCTCATGGGTACGGAATTCACGCAGCAAAGCCCTCAGAACATCTGTCTAGGAACTAAACACGGAAGAGGGACCTCAACGTGCACTTCAATGGGCCAAAAAAGAATATAGGAACCAATGCATTAAATTCGACATAAATCAAACATGGGGCGGGGTGAACGAGAAAAAACAATGGGAACAAAAACTGTTTCGGATCTAAACAGTGACTGGTGGAGAGGGTGCCGCAACGGTCACTGTACCCCAGGGAGCCCCGGGGTAGGTAGCCTCCGCGGCAACAGCGGGCCACGTCGAGTCGTCGAATCCAGGTTGCTCCCACCCAGTAGGGATCACATCTTTGGTCGACTTCCACCCCTCGTACGACAATATAAACGTTCCAGCTGTGCAACTAACCCGTCCGGAAGGCACCATATTGAGCTCCATCGCCACAAGCACCCCTGCGACGCTCGCAGCAGTGTTCGTTGCGAGCACTGCAACAACCACCTCTGTGGGCGTGGACGCGAAGTTGACGGTGTACGTCTGCGCGATCTTCGGGTTGGTGCCGGACCCGATGGTCACTCCATTGACGTAAAGTGTGTACTCATTGTCTGCGGTAATGATGATCGTAGCTACGCCTGGCACCTCCCCTGGTGCGGGCTTGAAGGTCTGGCAGAAAGCGCGTGAGCCAGCGGGGAGTGTTCCACTCGCAGGGATGACATCAGTCCAGATCCACTGCGTGCACGTTAGGTTGAGAACCGGCGGGTCGGTGGGGATGTACGCTAACTCCTGGTCCCATGCGCTGACACCATAGCTTCCGACAGTCGTGGCTACGGGCCAGGCGGTGTCGTCAAATGACGGCTGCTCAAACCCGAGCGGGATCACACTCTTCATGCGCCAGGAGCTGTCGGTGATGATCGTGTCTGTGGTGCCGTCGGAATATGTGACGAGAATCGTCGCGACGAAGCCTCCATCGTCGGTGCCGCTCGTAGCGCTCGACGCATTGACAGCAAATACATTATAACTGGGAAGTAGATCCATGCAAAAGCGGCGTGCAAAACCCGGGCGACCAGGGATGCCGCCGGATCCGATGTAAACCCCGTTCACATAAAGGTCTAGACTGCTGATGACGGTGGAAATCATCTCTGCCATGACCAGTGCCTTTCCCACAGGCGGCGTGAAGTCCTTGCGGAACCCAACGGACGTGTTGGCCATGGCGGTGGTGGAGCTCCAGATCCAATTGGAGCCAGTGAAATCAAGTGAGGAAGTGACATCTGGAGCGAGGCTGGAGGTGATCCCATTTCCTGAAAGAACAAAAGTAAGTTGTTGGGCGGAGGAGGATACACATAGTTCGAAACATACCGGCGGCGGTGGCCAACGTGAGCGAGGAAATACCGAATAGCAAGGAGCACAGAGCATACTGTTCCATTTTATTCAATTCGTATGGTCACAGGTCACAGGCCTGAAAATCTACGAAATTTTTCGTAAGTCACTGCGTCACAGAGGCCTTTTTAGCTTAGCCGAGGCGTGCCGAGCAGTGCCGAGCGCTGCCGACAGATCAAATTCCCAAATGGAGACTGCGTACGAAAGGTACAATTCGTTTTCGAAGTCACACATCAAATGGCCTTACGAATTGAACGAAATGGCACAGTAGCACACTAGATAAAATGGTGAGTTGAATTTATGAAGGAGGACTGGTTCTTACAGAAGGGAGCCATTGCAGTAGTTGTAGGGAACCCATGTTCAACAGCTTCATTTTTATGGGCTTCTGAACAATGGAGTTAAACGCCCGCGGAGCTTTGAGATCAATTGCGTATACTCCAAACATACGCGAGAACGGGGCATTCCATTCCAACGGTTCGACTATACAGAATATTGACACATTCTGAACAATGAGAACTTGAGCGCTCGCGGCGTGTTATATCCCGTGCCGGGAGTAGGGAGGAAAGCGGAGGTGGAAGAGAAGTAGGAGGAATCTGGGGGGATGAGATATTGGAGGTTCGGAAGTCCGGAGGTTATACCGGAAGTCAAACGTCAGATGTACCGGATGTTTACACGGAATATCGGGAACACTATTACCACAGGTAGGTTAAGGGTAAGTGTGGTCTTCTTGGCACGGACGGGACTGGACAAGAAGTGGCGGAGGTCCGGAGATTTGGAGCGAAACTTCCGGAGTGCTAAGTTGGAGGCCTAGCGTTGCTGAAGGGAGAGCGACTCGGAGGTCGGAGGATTAGGCACGAAAGAAATGTTTATTAACAAACTGAAGAAAGAGAAAGTTACAAGGTGTGCTTTATAGTAATTACGGAGAATCCCAATAAAGGTAAGGAAGTACGGTACAAGACAATAAGAACAATAAGAGAACAATAAGAACAATAGTAAAAGAAGAGGAATGCATAAGGCATAAAACATAGAAGGTGATGCATGAGGCGGACATGAGCCAGCATCGGAGGTTAGGGCCGATAGCACGTGTATGTGCTTCGGCCCGCGAGGAATTGCCGAATGGCAGGATACGAGATTGGCGGAAAGGAGCGTGATTGCCAGAATGAAGTCGGCGGGAAAATGACGGAGAATAGTGTGGATGGTCGGAGGTTGATTCGGAGGTCGGCGGAGGTTGGGGTGGAGGATAGATAGAATGACAGAAGACATACTGATTATTTCCAAATCTCCAATGAAGCTCCGATAGTCGGAGGACGGAGGTTCCGGAGGTTCCGGAGATCGGAAGTATGCTTAGCATTCTGCACGGATGTAACAGTATCCCCCTTTTAGGTTCCTTGCCCACAAGGAACCCAAAATAGGAAGCCAATCTTGAATCAATCGGAATTATCCGGAGGTCCACGGAGGTTCACCGAAATTTTGTCGGAGGAAAAGTTGGAAGAAATTTTCAAGGTCAAAAATTGTAGCCAAGGGCCGATGCCCGAAAAATCCGAAGCCGAGATGCGCGAGATCACCGATCAAGGAAATCACCGAGTCACGTGTGTGGGAAATGCCATATAGTTTGGCACGTGCTCGTGTGATCGGAAAATTTTCTTCTTCTTTACCACCACTACCACCTCCGATGTCGATGCCCAACAACAACAACAACAACCACGACGACGCCGGCGACAATCCGAGAAAGCGCAAGGCGTCGGAGGTCGAGGGTGCGGAGGATGGCGGGCTGAAGAAGCAACGTGAAGGAGGTGGCGGAGTGGGTGACGTGGCACCCGCGGGGAGTGGCGCGGTGGCAAGCGGAAGCGGGACGACGGTGGAGGATGCGGAGGCAGCGGACGCCAGGGCGGCGGCAGCCAATGCGGGAGTTACTGGCGAGGGTCTTACCCTCGCCATTAGCCTGCAGAGGATTGCCGAGCTTGTGGCGGCCACGGCACAGCGGAGCACGGAGATGGAACTCCTCTGGCGTCAGCAGGACAGTGTGCGCGCGGAGCGCGAGAACCGTACTGCTGATCGCTTGGAGGGGCTCTTCATCCGCCTCCTGCCTCTCGAGGAGCGCGTCGATGTTCCTCCGACGCGTCTTCCGCCCGGATTTCCGCATGGGACCGACCGTTCCCCGACTCCCGAGCGCAAGCGGGTGACTTCGAGGTCCCTGTCTCGGAGGATCCCCGCGATCTGGATCCGACAGAGGTTGCGCGGAAGAAGGAGGAGCGGAAGTTGGTGCGGAGGAAGGAAAAGATGCGGGAGAGGGAGCGGGAGAAGACGCCGGGGGTTCCCCTCCAGAAGATCATCGTCCGGAGGTCTCCTCCGAAGTCGAGCGGCAAGGGAAAGGGCAAGGGGAAAGGAAAAGGGCGCGCGACGGATGTGAGAAAGGGTTTTGGATCCAGGTGGTCGCAGTCGCAGCGTTGCGGAAGTACTAATCTCGAGTTCTATTTTTTTCAGCCTGCGATCTTTGTGCATGGGACAAGGTCCATGCACCATCTCCGCGGACGACCACGCCGTTGGCCCCGGGCGTTCTGCGTGCGACTATGTCGTGCGAAGAAGCTGGGTGCACTTTCACGGGGCAACCGCCCTGCGCGAAAGTTAAAGCGGAAGTCGTCCGGCCGGAAGTCGTCGGCGCGAAGCCCGCTTCGAAGCACAAGGCGCCCGAGACTGCGGAGGATGCAGAAGCGGCGGAGATTGCCGAGCTCCGACGCTCGATGGTCCCTGGTCCCCGCACGCGTCGCCGCGAGAAAACGTCCGGATCGACGAGCTCGAGGGTCGTGTGCGGAGGTTAACTTCCGACCTCCGCACCACCCGCCAAGAGCTCCACGCCGCCCACGAGCTAACGAGCACCAAGCGAGGATTTCGGCCTCCTGGCCTCCTACCTCAACGGGCTGCTCAACACCTACACCGACAACCTGCCCGAGTCCACTGCAGACACGGAGGATGCGTGGATGGCGGATGGGCCGGGAGTCGCGGAGGATGATGGAGGAGTACGCGTCACGAAGGCGGACAAGGTGGGTCGGGTCGGACACAGGAAGAGCGGGAGGAGGATGACCGCCGCGCACATCGTGCGGCGGTGGACGCAATTGCAGACGAGGAAGACGCGGAGCCTCCGGCTCCAGAGGATAAATCCCCCGGCAAGTTAAGCGGGAGCGCGATTTGTCCCCGGAATGGCTGGAGGACCTCAAGAAAGCACGCGGCCTTCCTCCGCCTCTGGGCGTCGAGATTATCGACATCAACTCGGACGATGAAGCCCCGTGTTGGGAAAGGGAAGGGCAAGGCGCGAGTGCGGAAGGTCGCGCCTTCTTCCGACGGAGGTCCGGAGGATGAGCGGAGGATGGATCCCGAGGCGGAGTGATTCGGAGGACGACGTTGGTGAGAAGGCGAAGGAGAAGGAACTCTCTGAGCCCCCCATCGTCACCGAGCCCGAACCGGATGATGAGGAGAGGAGTAAATGGACTCCTGTGCGCGTCAGAACGAATGTAATATAGAATAATTTCTTGGTTTGTATATAGAATGACTTGATTTCTTGGAATTGATTTGAATTGAAGTGTGAATTGAAATTGAAATCGGAATCGGAAGATGACGGAAGTCATCGGAAGTGAATGCCTGGAATGGCACGTGATGGGTGTCCATAAGAGACCTCCGGAGGACCGGAAGTTCAAGGACGGATGTTCGGAAGGAACCGGAGTATTGTCCGTACGGATGCGGACTTGAAGATCAAGGGGATTGAACACGTTGATGGGTAACCAACAGCCTCTACGGAGGACAGTGTCGGAAGTTTCCCTTGGTGAACAATGGAATCCCGTTGAGTGGAGAAATAAAAGGATTGCATAAGTAGATGTTTTTGGTGATTTTGTAGACTTAGCGCATAATTTCTTCAAGACGAAGATTGTGAGTCGGAATACCGGAGGATAGTGATGGATGCCGGTAAGCCGATGAATAACGGATTGCATCTGATTTGTCTGGAATGGAATAATTTCCTCGGAAGTTCCGGCGGAGGTTCCATGATGTTCAGCGGAGGATCATCGTAACCGGAAAGTTCCGTAATCAGATACGTGGATGGAATGATGGTGAGTCATGTGAATCCAATCCGTTCGCCCAAAGATAAGTGGAAGTTTCCTATGGTCCAGAATATCATCCACTGTCGTGGGAAACACAAGTGAAAAGGATGGAAGATGAAGGATGATTCCTCAGCATATAGGTGCTTGGCGGAAGCCTTGCTTCTCATGCTGACAGAATCTGGAAATGAGCTCGGAGATTGACCGGAAGTCGTACGGAAGTTGGTTTCGCAGTAAGACTTGGGTCAGAGACTCGGAAGAGTCTTGGAAGAGCTCAATGGATACTCTGCGGAGGTACTAGGAAGGTAACCCAGTAACGACCGTTAGGTAGACAATCGGAAACTCCGAGGAATAATACGATGGCCGATGCGCGTGATGGACTTGATGCGGAAATTGCTCTTGAGCGGAGGTTTGTCTTTTCCTCTAGTCGACCGGAAGTTCTGAGGGTGGATCTCGGAAGTTCGGTGACACGATCGGAAGTAGAGAGCGTAAGGATGAAGTCCAGCACGGAAGTTGTCGTCATAAGGAATAGGAACCGGAAGTTAAAGTCGGCTCCGTGGCGACACAAGAAGAACTTGGAGGATTACTCCGCAGTAATTGCTGTCCAGGATTAATCAGTGTAGGTTTTTTGCGGAGAAAATCAGAAGTTATCGGAATTTTTAATAAACGCAGTCATGCCTAGGTACCAATGGATAGTTCAATATTGCTCCTAGATGGATTCCCCTCGTAGATATCCTTAATCAGGGACGTGAAGTTACTCCAATCCGTTTCCAGGATGGTTGAGCACTTATTCGCGGATACTCCCTTCGGCCTCGTTTGGCTCCGCGACTTTACCAGAAGCGTTACACAACCTTATCCTAGTGGTCCGCGATACGTTGTACCCCTTTAACTGACTGCCCGGATATGACATCAGCCCTCAGTGAAGATGGTATCTTAAGCGCCCTGGGCGCTTATAATTATAGTAGCGCTAGCAAAATTGGAAAATTGCTAGGCTGGCCCAATGCCAGGCTCATCACCGTCCAATTACCCGTCTCAAACTAGGGAAACTGTGACGGTTCACAGTAGCTTTCCTAATGAAACTGAGAAACCACTTCTGGGAATCGCTGTAATAGTCAATTCAAGTTTGGTCGCTATGGTACTGGGGGTACTTGAATTGTCGCCTGCGACGAAACTCAAGAACACCATGAACCAAGTGATTCTTACCTATTACTATTTCCGATTGCCTTCAATGGCGCAAGAACCTGTGGAACGTCTCGGATGTCTTAAAGACTCTGATGCTGCACATATGTATGAAGTGCCCAAAGGCAGCTGAAGAGGTCGGCAGTGTAGCACGCAATGTGTTGTTCGTTTTCGGCAACATAATGGTGCACCTGCAAGTTCCCATGTCGGGTTCCTGTGTATCGGATTCTGCTGAGACAACCCTTCGATGTTCTAACAGAGTTAATAACTCGGAACCATCGGAACAGGTCGTGGTCAGTCACTATCTGAGGCCTGAACTCGGACAGACACATCACTCTTCCAATGCATGCAAGGGGACCTTGTTCTGCTGAACCTGGGTACATGAAATCTCACAATAAGCACGGGTTTTCAGAAGATGAACTGGAAACGATGTGTTTATTTGGGTGTTTCAAGTTCACTGGCGAATGGTCCTGTTATACAACTCGTACAAGACGATGTGGTTCATCTAGGCTCATCTGATTGTAACGGGGGGACTTCAGAAACGAGTCGTCTTAGCATTTTCAGTGGAGGCTGTGGACTCAGTCAGTTGTGAAACAACTAGAAAGCCTGGGTTCACTAGTACAACTGGAGATGTGGTGTTACCTACCAGGATGAACTGTGTTTTCCACCTTCCTTGGTTGAACATCTTCGCTATGTATGAGAAGATTGTGTTCCCAAAGGAGTCAGGATATCGGAAGAAGGCTTGGACCCTAGGATACCGTCAATAAGAGGTTTTACTGGGAAGACTATCGTTCTTGGAAGGAGATTAGATCTCAAAACTAGGGGAGATAATCAGAGGGGCTTCGCCCTTGCCCTTATTGAAGACATCTTCTATAAGAACATAGTCACCAAGTGAATCATCTTCATTCTCGGTCTCAAGGTGAAGGCTTTTATCTCAAGAACACTTCTGGGACTCCTGTTTAGGAGGTCTGAAACCGAGGGAACATTGCAAAGCTTGCCTTAGCTGCAGCAGTAGCCTTGGCTATAGTTTCAGGCATGGATAGAACAATGAAGTTCGCAGCAGACTTTCCAAAGATATGAGGATAGCATTCTACAAGGGAAATATACTCCTCGTAGAATTCCATTCTTATAGTTTTGGGAAGTTGCGTTGTTCCGAGGTAAACATTTACCACCGAACAATGGGAACGTGTTTCTCAGAACATGTTACCTGGCTTCAATGTTTCTGTATGAGCTCCATCTCTGAATTGGTGTCTAGAGGAGTTGAAATGACCGGTTCCTGGGAGGACTATTGTTCCAGTGAGAAGATGAAATTTCAAAAATAGGGGAGATAATTCCAGGGGCTTTGCCCTCACCCTTCTTTGAGACATCTTCCACCAGAATATCCTTACCAGACGACTTGTCTTCATCCTTCCTCTGGATATCCGATGGATGAAGGCTTTCACCCCAAGGACACTTCTGGAACTCCTGCTAAGGTGGTCAGAAACTGCGGGAACACTGTGAAGTCAGACGGATCAACTTGCCCCAGTCATGGCTGTAGCCTTGGAATGCACTGCAGACACGGAATGTGTGGTACCATGGGATTCTGCTTGCTACGCTCAAACTGGCATAGCTGGAACAATGAAGTTTGTGACCGACTTTCCAAAGGTATGAGGATAGGATTCTACAAGGGAAATATACTCCTTATAGAGTTCCATTCTCATAGTTTCAGGAAGTTACACTGTTCCGAGACGAGTATTTGCCAGGGAACGGCAGGAACTCTGGGCCTTTGTGAAAGACTTTCATTAGATGTCACGGAATTTGGTTGTGAGAAGGAGAAGTCACAGAAATTGTCTTAGAGACACGATCATTACAGATAATCCCTGAACTGATCGTGGTTCTAAGACATATTGCAAGAGTCAATTGTGATTGGGCTCGATCAAGCCCTAGTTGCAATTACTCAATGTCACCTTCGATTGGTTTCAACAAGTGAAACGATTGGAACAGAGGGGACACAAGGGAAGACTGAGAGGATTGAGAGTGGGAACTCAAGAAAATAGAGAAACGAGACTGGAAGTGGGACCCACAACGCACTACAACCAGTTACGTTGAAGTGACGTGAAGAGGCCGCTGACAATCAAGAATTGATGAAATAACTGAAATGCTTCCTCGGTATCAAGACATCGGAACCGTCGGAACGTACGGACCCCATGGGAACCAAATGTTGTACAATAAGAGCTGGGCATATTTATTGGCGTTTTGACCAGGGATGGTCAAGATTTCAAAAATAGGGGAGATGATAAGCAGTGGATTTGCACACCTCTGAAAACATACTATTTTCTCGTTTTCAAGTGTGTCATATTCAGTGTTTATCGTCTATTAGAGGCAGTACTACACGTTCCGAAGTAGCTGGCCTGCGGCCAGCATCACTAGAACTACAGGATGGTGTTCCCTTGGGTATCCTTGGGCACCTCTGACATGGGTTCGCTCCGAAACATGTAGGAGATAGTGTAGCCCATCGAACATTAGGAACGGCACAATGGTTTCCAACGTTCCCTATACTGGGAACGGCTGGTACAATGTGTCTGGCGCATCTGTTGTACAATGTTTGCCTAGGGAACGTGTTCGCGATACCTCAGGTGACGCGGGAACGACCGGTACTCGGCGTCTTGCAGGTCTCTGGGTGTTTCGGCCGAACGGAACACTGTTCCGGTCCATCAATTCAAGTGATAGTCGATCTGGGAACCGACGCTTCCCAATTGGGAAGTCGCCGGCTCGTTTCTCAAGAACCCATTCTGGGACATACCTCGAAGTTGGGTATCAAAATGGAACTACAAGTCGGGGGAACATTTACCAACGATAGTTGGGCATGGGGGACGACGGGAACAACGAAGTCTCTATCAAGGACCCACATGATGGTGATGTCTTGAAGCCCACATCAACTCCATCATGTGCAGCGCGTTACCAAGATGACGTGCTTTATACCTGGGACACCGTCCTCGGTGTTTCCAACCAATAGGACTCTTTCTATTTCGATTGCCAAGACGGGTACACGGACTTTGGCCAGATAAAAGGACCTTTTTACTTAAACTTGCATTGTCATAGTCATACCTTTTATTGTATAAGTAGTTCTACAGGTTTCGGAGGACGACACGGAACATTCCCCCCACAAGCGGGCCTTGGCCTTGCGCCTAGGGGATGTTCTTGTCGGTCTTCGGAGTCCACAAGCTTTGTTTTGTGGTTTCGAATATCATTGGTTATATTGTGTGGTTATATGAAGACGTTCCGATGAAGACTACACTGTTCCAATGAACACTTATTGTACCGGCAACCCGGTTGTACCTTGATCGTCCTTAGGACGTATAAACGGCTCGTACTGGTTGGTCCAGTTGTACTCAAATCGTCCTTGGGACGTATAAACTGTCTGTTTGCGTGTCGTTCCGATCGGTACGCGTCAAGTCGCCCTCAAGGCCATCAGTGTGTTGTGTTTCGTTTGTTTCGGGTAGCGTGTCAAGAAGATACACGTCAAGTCGCCCTCAAAAGCCATCCGCATTGTGTGTTTCATGTGTTCCCATTGTGTGTCAAGAAGATACACGTCAAGTCGCTCTCAAAGCCATCTACATTGTGTGTTTTGTGTGTTCCTATCGTGTGTCAAGTCCGATACGCGCCACGTCGTCCAAAGACGAACCAACCAAGTCCAGTATCAGAGTGTACCTTCGGGGTGCGCATCCGTTCCCTGTGTTCTGTCGGTGTTCTGCTAGTGTGTCGTGCAAGATACGCTCTATGTCGCCCTCAAGGTCATCTGTGTTTTGTGTTTCATGTGTACCTATCGTGTTTCAAGTCCGATACGTGTTACACTGTCCAAAGACGACCCTATCAAGCCTTGTGTCTGAGTGTACCTTCAGGGTACCACAACACTAGTTCTTCGGAACGTTTGGAATTTCGGTTCCCTCAATCTATTATCAAACTATCTCGTCTCTTGGTGCTCGGATCTAGTGGTCCTTTCAGGATTCACTCGTTCCTTGCATATCAAGCACGACTGTTCGGCCGACAACTTCTTGAATCATAAAACTTTCCCAATCATCTTATCAAAAGCACTGAATCTGGGACTGACACTCGTCGGAAACCACTGGAACGTACACTGTATCTTTCGTATCTTCGTCTTTGGCTTGATCTGGAACGGATTCGTCTGTTCTAGGTTGATACATTGACCTTGGTATTTGGAGTTGATATCAGTTGGACGTTTCCACCCTTGGTTCTGAGCACTCAAATCAGCGCGCGCGAGCTTACTTGAGAATTCTGTGGAGTTGCGACATATTGAATGTGCGACAACCATTCGAGCTACCCGAAGTACGCGCTTGTTTTCTGCGAGACCCAAAGCCAGCTTGAAGCGGTGCTGGAAATCCTACATTATTCGTGCGCGTTCAAGCAATGCCCCGGTGGTACAGATTAGCAACGCAGCCGGATTTTGCGAGAGCAGTGAAACGGGCATCGAGTTTCCTAGAGAAAAGAGAAGAAGATTGCGTCCAAAGGCAGTTCCACCGACATAGTGTCAAGTTTGCAGCGCCAAGGGAAAATAAAATTGCCTCTGGCAGCATCCAGACCCGCGTAGGACCGCGTCCATTGATTCCGATGTCAGAAACTCATTAATGTCTACTTACTAGTGCCGCGGGCGGCCGACCATTCGTCTGTGATTCACTTCAAACGGCCACATCTTGTAAGAAAGAATGGATGCATGAATGAATGCTCGACGAAAACAAGATGCCCAACTCGCATGCTGGTCAGGGAAAAGAAAGAAACTTAGAAAGGTGGTCGTCACCTATGTGACGGTGTCGGAGAGTGCCGGCGGCTAGTTCCGCATCGGTGATGGTTTGATGGCGAGAGTCGAGGCAAGGCGTAAAATGTAGGAAGTGAAATAAGTGAATGCGACAAAGGATCGGTAAGATATAAGAGGCGGGCCCAGGTGCACCATTACCAAAAAAAATCCAACCATCAACAATAGGACTTTGGATGTGAACGGACTTGATTGTGTGCTGCAAATGACTGGTCCCGTATTTTTTGCATGATTTTCTGGCGAACTTGTAGACTCGGATCTCGCAGCCAGATACCGCTATACTTCAAGTGGGGAGCGGCACCTTGATCAGCGTGCTATTTGTCTGTGTTTGTTCTCCATAACTGATCGGTTCCTCAAACAAGCGGTGAACGAAACCGGCGAGAACAGCTTCGACATCCTAGAAATGTTTGGCCAAAAATTGTGAAACACTATGTCACATACTAGAGATCATTATGTCCACGATACAATTCTTCAAATTCTCCTCAGTCCATTCTGGTAGCCAAATCTATGGGAAACTTTGGGCTAGTAACGAATTGGAGGCAATTAGAAACAATGTATCCTGGAGGAATAAATGTACTTGATCCTCTGAACAAATTCCACCATGTGTTCGAGGTGAAAATTCCAACGAATGGAAAGTTCTTCCTCCAAGACATTTGGGATCACTGCCGTGGGAACTTCACGTAGTCGCCTGCTGGTAGTGCTCCTGCGTAGCGATTTTGTCCAGAGTTAGTGCAACTAGATTGAGAAATGCTGCAATGGGTCTGAACAATTGTTCTCGCACATCCAAGGACAGAGTTGAACAAGGAAAATCACTTTCAACAATCAGCGAGATGTGATCAAGGTTGATCAATACGGGGCGGAGAACAATGAAGTCTAATTTTCACACCATCCTCTTGGGGGAATGATATGAATTTTTGCCAGGGAATGCAAATTACTGCTGTGAACATTTTCTACAGCAAAAGTGAAGCAAAATACCACGTTCCAGAAGAGTGCAACAGTGGAACCGGTCACTCACTCATTTTGGCAGTGGACAAACACAGACAAACAGCACGCTGATCAAATGATGGGTGCCGCTCCCCATATAGACGATGTAATCCAGATCGATGATCCCGGATGGGTCGGAGGGGGCGATGAGCAGGGTGTGCAGGGCGGAGGGCAGGGAGGCAAGGTGGTAGAGCGGGGAAATGTAGGAGAGCAAGCCAGAGTATGTGACAGGTCACCGTCACTATTTGAACGACGCGACAGGGCCCACGAGAATCGGTTTCGCAGTTTGATACAACAATCCGGACAAAATTTTGAAAATTTCGACCCACCTTTGAGCAGAATCCGGACAAATTAGAGCCTCGTGGCCACCGACTTTGATGCGCCAGTCCGGACAGGGTGGCCGAAATTTGTGAAGGTTGCATACCGAGTCCGGACAATGCTCGCATGGGATAGGCAAGGTCCGAACCCATTGTCCTCGCTTTGGTTCTTGGCCGGAGTGGTCTCTGGAATTACTATATTTGTTAACGCAATGAACAGCTCTTCAAAGTTCAAAGCGCAAAGCAGTGGCATTACTGTAGTAGGTTCAATGGCGACCGTTCTGAATACTGTCCAGCGACGGGGAAAGGCCTACGTAAATGTAATGGACCTGGAAGAGGGTGACAATGTAGATTCATAATGATAGTGATTTTCTGGGATTTTTTTTAGAATTTTTCGAGGTTTGAGCCCGAATCCGGACAGGATTTCACCAAAATTTGACGGTGTGATACAAGATCCGGACAAGACATCGACAGTCCTGGCACGGGAGAGCCCGGACAAGAGTTTGGCGAGGGACGATTTTGGTATCAAACTCCCAAACCGATTCTCGTGGGCCCTGACGCGACTCAGACTGCGCTCATGGCCATCTCTGCTATACACCTCGATAGTCGTGTACTGTATCGTTTCGACCAAAGGTTCACGGGGTGTCACCCGTCACCGCAATTGTTCACTGAACAAATAGTTCATTCCTCGGCAATCACGTTAAAATTGCCTTATATGGTAGTCCGGCGAATGCCGGAACAATTTTTTTTGACATTTATTGCCTTTTTGGGATGGAAAATTGAAAAGTCACCGTCACAGGTACGAAAATTGTTCAGTTCACAGGCCTCTGTCACCCGTCACCTGAACCTTTGGTCGAAACGATACAGTATGCGACCCAGCCCTGGAAGACTGATGTTCCCGGAATTCAGGACGTTGTATGTCCTGTTGTTGCCTGTCTCGCGGAAATCCAAGACATTTGCAGCGCGACAGACTAGACTGGACTTGGGGATTCGACCATGGGCATCTGGACGAGCGTCTGCAGAGATTCTGTACGTTGAATCCTGTCAGTCCTCGCGCCTACTAAAACTATCCATTCAGCTGATACGCACGGTGTTTTCACGGACAATACAGACCTTGTATTCCCGTACCACGATATAATTCACCCAGTCTGGCTCCATGATAGCATGAGGAAGTTCGGTGTTCGCCCACCGCACATACAAAAGGTACGTTATCTAGTAGAATAGAAATTCGGGGCTCGGCCCGACTTTTTGCTCTCGAATACGGCGGCGCTTAAAGACATCAAACTCTATCCACAGCGCCTCTCATTCTGACACTCTCCCTTTGCCTCCTTGTGCCCTCCCATTTAGCAGTCTCAACAGTGATGGGTCGAAACCCTTTCATCCCGCGCAAAAGGTCTGTGATCGCCTTGATCGCCCTCGGCATCTTCCTCTTCCTCGCAGCCAATGTGTGGTTCTACCCCCGCTCCCGCGTCATCGAAATACGGAGAGCGCCGGCGCCCATCTTCCCCGTCACAGATGAAGGCGAACCAATGTATGGGCAACATCAACCTCTCTTTCCAGATGCACACACTCACGCTGCGCACTTTCCCAGCACTCAAACCCGCACTACATACGCAGACGTACTCGCATGGGTCAGCGACAAACTCATGCACGGCAGTGCCTTCGTTGCCTTCTTTCTCGCCCTCTTTGTTGCCGGCTTCTTCACCTGGTTTGTGTGGTCACGACGAATGGCGACGGGAGCACCTGTCGAAGTGTTGTTTGAAGTGGACAGTGAGGAAGGCACTGTCTTGCCAAAGGAAGAGGCGCTCGTTGAGAAGGAATTTGAACCAACGGAGAAAGTCTAAGTCATACTGTATATCAGGGTACTCAGAATACTTACCTTTTTTTTTCTACTTTGTACGAGGCTCTTGTACGTCGGTGCCGTGCTGCTTTGCGCTTGATTCCGGGACATGCCGACAACGTAATTTGAACATTTGAACCAAACGTTTTGTCATACTTGCGGTAGTGCGGATCATAGCGCTCATGGCACTGGCAGTGGTACGGCAAAGTCCACCTCCTTGTCCACATCTCCCAAGGAACTGAACGTGGAAGAGGAATATTCAACGGCGGCCAATGACCGCTACTACCGCTTGGACGCGTGAAAACATTGCATCGGAGATTCTTGCTGGAGCCCACCTCGTCATTTACCACAACCTTCTCCTCCGCATCCCTCTTAAATGGCTTGACCATCACCCTGGCGGTGCCCTCTGTATCCAACATTTTGTGGGTCGAGACGCCACAGACGAGATTGAGTCGTACCACCCCGACCACGTCCTCGAGCTCGTCCGTCGCTACCAGGTTGGCACAGTGGTTCTTCCGTGGCGGCCCCTAGTGCCTCCCGTCATGTCCGGCTGGGTCCGCACCAGCAGCGATGTCTGGTACAACGAGGCAGCTGCCATCCGAAACAGCAGCAGTGCAGAGATTCTGCTTGTTCAGAAACGCCCCGATGCCATTGACACCCCCGACCGTGCAATTCTCGAGCCGGGCTCCTCAATTCTGTCGGTTGAAGACCAGGACCAACATTCCGCTGCCTACAAGGTCTTGCACAAACGCGTCCGCGATGCCGGCCTCTACAACACCCGCTACCTCACCGGATACGGGCCTGACATCCTACGTTACGCTTTGCTCGCGTCTTTATCCGTCTATGCATACCACCATGCTTGGTTTCTCACCAGCGCTGTCTTCCTTGGGTTGTTCTGGCAGCAGCTCACCTTTCTTGCACATGATCTTGGACATGTCGGCGTCACACACGACTGGACCATCGACCGCATCCTTGGTATTGTTGTTGCAGACTGCATTGGTGGCGTGAGCATCAGCTGGTGGGTTGATGTGAGTATTTTCGGTTCGATGTGTGTTCCGCGCTCATGCTACAGTATGCAAGGATCACAATGTTCATCACCGTAAGTTGCCTCTTTCCGATTCCTCTTCCCGGCTAACTCTTTCTATTAGTCGTCCCCAACCACCCTTCCCAGTGAGTTTGTCCTACTGTGCTTATCGCTGAAATGACTCCCTTTCCAGCGACCCGACCATTGAGCACCTCCCTTTCATTGCAATCACCCCCGCCTTCTTCGACTCGCTGTGGTCCTCGCACTACAAGCGTACGCTTCACTTTGACCGCTTCGCCAATTTTTTTGTGCGACTGCAGCACCGTCTGTTCTACATACTCCTCGCCCTTGCACGCTTCAACCTCTACGCCAGTTCATACCCTTTTCTCGTGCGCAAAGCATTTGACACCAAGCGTGCGCGCGGTGGCCGGTGGGCGTGGTGGCTCGAAGTTGGGGGTATCATTATATTCTGGTGCTGGTATAGTCTGGTACTCGCCAACTGTGGCTCCTGGAAGACCAGTCTTGCATATCTCCTAGTTAGCCATATTGCCGCTTCACCCGTCCATGTCCAGGTGCGTTCCATCCCTTCCTCCCCTCCAAATCAAACCGTCCTCACCCGCGCAGATTGTGCTCTCGCACTTTTCCATGTCGACCGCTGATCTGGGACCAACCGAGTCGTTCGTTGACCGCCAGCTGCGCACGACGACGGATGTTATTTGCGACGACTCAGTCGGATGGATCCACGGTGGACTGCAGCTGCAGGTCACCCACCATCTCTTCCCGCGCCTTCCACGCCACAATCTCAAGGCTGCAAGTCTACTCGTCAAGGAGTTTGCTGCGGAGCAAGGGCTAGTGTACGCCGAGTTTGGGTGGATCAGCGGCCAGAAGGACGTCCTGGGCGTGCTTAAAAGCGTGGCGGACCAAGTGAAACTTATTGGTGTGGTGGCGGACGTTGAGGCCAAGGAGGCTGTCGACAGGAAGCTAGGGTTGGGGTCGCACAGAAAGGCGTAATTTTTTAGATGCCATTTTGACGGGAGTCAAACGAAAATCAATAGAAGTCGGGTCTTGAAATTATCTAGAAAAAATCAGTTCGGACTAGATTTTGGGATCTTTTCAACTTTTTGTTCCAAATGGACCAAGGGGTTGGTTTCACAGGGTTCGTCGCCTGGTCGAAGCAACAAAAGGTTCGAGTCGTCGCTGTCTCGAGCTCCTAAACACTCTCCCCTTGATACCATTGGCTCTCCTCAATTTATGTTTGACCCGATGTTGACGTTGCTTGAGCAGACCCCGACCAAGCCGCTTACCACTGCTCGTTCGGTATATCACTTCTCTCCATTTCTTCCGCCCAACTTTTTTCCCTTCCTACCATTGTTGAAAACCGTCGGAACCATGGTTGAAGTCTGAATGGGTTTACCTTCTTCAGCCAAAGCGGCAATTAACATCTTTGACAGACCCACGGAGACTAACTTTTGCGAGAGAATAAGCTCCGAGCGTTGATCTGGACGTTCGTTTGGCAGAATTGGGTCAGAGATCTGGACACAGCTATTCGGGTGAAGACACTGAGAGAGGAGTTGTCATCGACAACTGACGGTGATCATGAAGAAAGTTTTCAGCATCAGATGCTTGCTGAATGGGAAAACAGACTTGGCGACAAAGTGCTTTCGGAATGATATAGTGAGTCACTTGCCGAGCTGCGGAGATGAGCCCGAGACCCTGGCAACGCAGCCTACAATGCAATTTCTTGATTTTTTTTCGCACCAGTCGAAGACGGAAGAGTAATTCAAAGTTGAATATGCAGGGGACAAAGAAGAAAGTCGGAAGGATCGATATGAATGATCGCCCGGAGGGAGATCAGTGGCTGTGCATGGACATTTGGTGGTCGCTATACTGACCCGTATCTTATTCTCCTTCTGCTTCGTTCTGCTCGAGTCCTAGGACTCTGGCTTATGTCCCTGCACGCACACAGCTCGTCCGCAGTCGAAATACCCGCCAGTCCAACCCGCTCCAGGCTGGAGCCCTCGCCGACTCGAAAACGGAATAGCTGGGGACAGGACGATCCTTTCTATTCTCCTTCTCCAGATGACCCCTGGAGGCAAACTCCACGGTATGGGACGCCTCCGGCAGACGATGCTTTGTCTTCGTTAGCGGCACCGTCGTCGTCGGCGTCACTGTACAGCGACGACGACGGAACACGTCTCACTTCCCGGGAAGAAGATCCTGCAGCGGCAAGACGGCGGACACTGCGGTACAGCACCTCACCCTCGCCGTTGAAGAAAACGGGTACCGCTATCAAGAACGTGTCGCAGAATTTGCGGCGCGCGTCCGTCCGTGTTGTCAACATGGCATCTGTAGGCCTCGAGCGGCTTCCGGACGACAAAAGAGACGAGGACGATCATTTGCCTGACCTCGCGCAGACGCTTCCCATCCGCGGGCGGACTCTAGGTTTTCTAGGGCCAACGAATAAGCTGCGCCTCGCCTGCTTCAATTTTCTGGTCTTTCCCTGGACGGAGCCAATTATCTTGGTCCTAATCATCCTCAACGCTATCCTTTTGACTATCCAGTCCTCACGATCCCTTACTCTTACCGACCCGCCCACCGTCTACAAGGGCTACTTTCACTCATGGGAAGACTTTGCCCTCTTCATCTTATTCGTTGTTTTCACCCTCGAAGCCTGCGTCCGTATATGCGTCTCTGGTCTCCTGTTCGACCCCGAGGGAATGTCACTCTCCCTCCCTGCTGCGGTAGAAAATATTGTTACAAGCGAAAAGGCGCCGAACGAAACCCTCGCGCTACCGTTCCGCCTTAGCGTCAACAACGCTGCTACCCAAACACGCCGCAATGCGCCCTACCTGCGCCACAGCTGGTCTCGCATCGACGCCATCGCCATTCTTTCTTTCTGGGTGTGCTTCGCCCTCGCCGTGGCCGGTGTAGAGCGTGGCGCGCACCACATTCGCATCTTCCGCGCCTTGAGCGCCCTCCGCACTGCTCGTCTCCTCACCATTACCTCCGGTACCACCGCCATTCTCCACTCTCTCAAGACTGCCCAGCCCCTTCTCGCGAGCGTCGCTTACTTTGTCATCTTCGCCATGGTGCTCTTTAGCATCATTGGCGTGCAGACGTTCAAGGGATCGCTACGGCGCACATGTGTATTGAATGCGATTGGGGGGGAGCCCGACACCGTACTCGATAACCAATTTTGCGGCGGTTTCCTAGATCCCGTACACCTAAACAAGACGGGCTATATTTCCCTTGAAGGCGAAATCTCACCAGAAATCAAGGGGTACATCTGCCCCCTCGGTCAGACCTGCCGCCAGTCCAATGCGAACCCGTACCAGAACGTTGAGAGCTTCGATACCATTTACTATTCTGCTTTGCAGGTCATCATTATTGCGTCGGCCAACGGGGTGTGTGTTTCGAATGTCCTCGCTTCATTTTACTAATGAAACACCGCATAGTGGGCCCCCCTCATGTACAGCATCATCGACGCGGAGTACTTCATCATCTCCATCTTCTTCATCCTCTGCGTCGTCGTGCTAAACTTCTGGCTCATCAATCTTTTCGTCGCCGTCATCACCAACACATTCTCCGCCATCCGTGCCGAGACGAAGAAGAGCGCATTCGGTGCGACGAATCTCACCAACCCGCTGGCGGAGCACGACGACGACGACGGCTGGACGTCCGGGCAACCCCCGCACGCTGTGCGCCTCAAGGCGAATGTCGTCGCGTTGGTCGTCACGTACACGCGCTGGTTATTCGTCGCACTCGCGCTCGCCTCTCTCGCTTTGCAGGCCTCCCGTACGCCGACGATCACCCCCAGTCAAGAGCACGTTCTGTACGTGAGCGAGCTCGCGATAACGATCGCGTTCGACGTCGAAATCGTGTTGCGCATCCTCGCCGCGCTCCCCGATTGGCGCGCGTTCTTTGGGTTCGGAACGAGCGGGAACAGCGCAACAACGCCGAAGAAAAGTGGGGGCCCGGGGCCGGGGCAGAATTGGCTGGACACCGCGCTCGCAATCAGCTGCAGTGTTATCCAGATCCCGGCGATCCAGCGTAGCTCAGTGTATCCCTGGTTCACCATCTTCCAGCTGATACGGTTCTACCGGGTCATTCTCGTCGTCCCGCGGATGAAGCCGTTACTGGTGCGTTTCTTTTATCTCCCTGCCCTTCTCAGTTTGCAAGGGCCTTATGCTGATTCCGTTTCCAGCTCGCAGTCTTCGGGAATATGTACGGTCTGGCGAACATGACTCTCTTCCTCATTCTTATGAATTTCATCGCCGCCCTCGTCTCGGTGCAGTTTCTGCGCGGCGACCTCTCATCGGACCAGACAATGAATTTTGGGACGGTATTCAACGCTTTCCTCGCCATATACCAGGTGTGTATCATCCTTGTCTCCTCGCCCTTGCGCTGTCTAATGCGACATGGCGTCAGGTGTTCTCGTCCGAGAACTGGACCAATGTTTTGTACTCGACTGCAGGAGCGGAGGAGGTGTTTGGGCAGAGTGCAATCAGTGTGCTGTTCGTCAGCGGGTGGATGCTGTTTGCAAATTGTGTGTTTTCACCTTCTTCTCTGTGCTAATCTCCTGTTAACGGAACGCGGCAGTCATCGTGTTGCAGATGTTCATCGCCGTCATCAATGAGAATTTCGACGTCGCCGAGGAAGCGAAGAAGGGCCAGCAGGCAACCCACTACTGGACAGAGACAAACCGACCCACGGCGGCGCGCACCACCTGGCTACGCAAGCTGAATCCGTACCGGTGGATTCGTGCGAGCCCCGTCGAAGTCAAGGTCGAGGCTCTTCCTGCGAATCTTATTCTACCTATGCAGAAGAGCCTCGTGACGGACTACAGTGTTCCTAAAGCGCATGCGGGGTTTGAGGTATGTATTTACCGGTAAATGGGATTTAGATGCTGATCGTGGTCGTGTGCAGGGAGAGACAGGTACGATGGGCACTGGCGGCACTGGAAAGAGCCATTTTTCGACTAGGAGCCTCACGGCGCTGCAGAGGCTGTTCGCAGGCGAAACGAAGAACGACATCCCGTTGACGACGCTGAGGCACGCGCGGACAGACACGCTGGGCGGCGGCGGCGATCCGCATGATGAAGAGACGGAGCGGCATCTGTGCGTGTGCTTCGATGTTCTGCCTATTACCACTGAATCTTCGTCCTAGGGAGCTGCTGGCGGCGGTGCGGAACGAGACAACGACGACAAACGAGGAGCTGAGCGACACGATGTACGAGCGCCGCGCCCAGAAGGCGGATTTCATCCGCGACCACCCCTCGTATGACAAGACGTTCTGGATATTTTCTCAGAAGAACATTTTACGCAAATTTTGCCAGAAACTCGTGCAGCCGGCCAGTGGACCTCGGATATTTGGCACGCCGCAGAGCTCGACACTCTATCCGCTGTTCCAGATGTTACTGCTCGCCGTTGTGATAGGCGGCATCGTCGTGGAGTCGGTTGCGAGCCCGATATACCGCCGACACTACTTCGCAAAGCATGGGCTCACACGGGGCACATGGTTCGACATTTGCGAGTCCGCCTTCGGCCTCGTCTTCTTGGTCGAGTTTCTCATCAAGATCATCGCGGACGGCTTCGTCTTCACGCCCAATGCGTATGTGCGCAGCATCTGGAATTTGCTCGATTTCGTGATCATGATTGGGTTGCTCGTCAATGTGACGACGGGGCTTGTCTTCGCTGGCGGACTGAGTCGCTTCACCCGCTCGCTGAAGGCGCTCCGCGCACTGCGCCTGATCACTCTCATTGACCGCATGCGGACGACATTCGAGAGCCTCATCATCTCAGGGGCGATGCGTATCATCGACGCTGGCATTCTCGCGATCCTATACATGATCCCGTACGCCGTCTGGGGGCTCAACATCTTCAACGGCAAGATGAACGAGTGCAACGATGGGAGCGTCGCCGGCGCAGAGACGTGCACGAACGAGTATACGAACACCGTGTATGGAGACGCGTTTGGGTTCATCGTTCCGCGCGTGTGGGATAATCCCGCCCCGTCCACGGTCTTCTCATTCGACTCGTTCCGCTCATCCCTTCTCATCCTCTTCGAGATTGTGTCCCTCGAGGGCTGGGTGGACGTCATGGGCGTCGCAACAAGCATCACGGGCGTCAACAGCCAGCCACAAACAAACGCAGAGCAGATAAACGCCATCTTCTTCCTCGTGTATAACCTGCTTGGAGCCGTCGTCATCTTGACGCTCTTCGTGAGGTACGCTCTTGTCTTCTCTTCTCTTTGATGAGAGGTAAACTTATGCTGTTTCCCTAGTATCATCATCGGAAACTTCAGTTCGAAGACGGGGTCTGCGTTCCTCACAGCGCCGCAACGCGAGTGGATCGACTTGCAGAAGCTCTTCAAGCGCCAGCGGCCGTCGAAGCGGCCTCGAACGCGGCCCACATGGCCTGTCCGTGCCTGGTGTTATGACCGCGCCGTCCGCAAGAACGGTTGGTGGGCACGGGGAATGTCCGGCGTCTTCATTGCCCATATCATCGTCCTCATGTGCGTCCGAACTCTATCTTCTTGGACTCTAGTTGATCCCTTTTCAGGACGCAAACTTTCTCTACGCAGGATGTAGTCGATCAACTACGCAGTCAGTCCAGCCTCCTCTTACCTGCTGATCTGGTATTGACTTCTGTAGACGATTTCTTCCTCGTGAGCACTTCGATATATGTTCTTGATGTCGTCGTGCGCTTGTTTGGACTCGGCTGGCTGAGCTTCCGGTCCAATGGCTGGAATGTATTCGATCTTCTCGTGGCGGGTGGAAGCTTTGTCACCACTCTCATCGTGCGATTCGGGACCATCGGTTTTGCCACTCAGCAGCTCCAAAAGCTGTTCTTGGTGTGTATCGCATTCAAGCTGGTCGAACGCACGAACAGCCTGAACAAGCTATTCAAGACCGCAGTGTATGTTCATGCGTTCTCCATGATATGTGCTTTGACTCGGTGAACAGCGCGAGCCTGCCTATCATTTTCAGTTTGCTGGGATTGTGGTTCATCCTGTTCCTTTTCTTTGGGATCCTCTTTCTCGAAGTCTTCGCGCTGACCAAGTGGAATTCGGCGGAGACGCGTAGCCAGAATTTCAGTACGATGGGTACGACTCTGGTCATGCTGACCTTTTTCACCACTGGGTACGTGGATACATCCACATCTACTACCAACCCTGATGAACGTACATTTAGGGAAGGCTGGAATCAGTACATGCATGACTAGTACGTGCTTGCCTCCATCTCGCTGGATCCATTCTCATTGTTTTCAGCGCTATCGAATATCCTCGATGCACCAATGCCGACTCCGAGGAGAACTCTGACTGCGGCAGTGCTGCATGGGCCTTTACACTCTTTATTGCCTGGAACCTTCTCAGCATGGTCTGTGATTCTCCCCTCTCCGAGTTCCGTCTAACCCCACTGCTCGACAGTATATCTTTGTGAATATGTTTACTGGTCAGTAGTACTGTCGGCTTGTTGCGGCCCATACTTACCCTGTATGCAGGTGTGGTCGTCGAGAACTTTTCCTACGTGTTCCAAACCTCGGGGAACTCCAAATCCATCACGCGGGCCCAGATGCGATCTTTCAAGAAGGTGTGGGCGGAGTTTGCGAATCCGAAGACGGGATACCTCGAGCGCAGTCGTTTTGTGCCTTTCTTCGGCGTGAGTGTCCGTCGAAAGTGCTCTGTCTGTCCTTGACTTTGTCCCAGAAATTGAGTGGCGTATTTGAAGCACGGATATATCCCGCCGAGTTCAGCGTACCCAATATTCAAGCCAGATGCAAGCCTTCCAATGACTCTCAATACGCCTGGCCTGGACGAATCGTGGATGGCGTCGACCTAAATAAACTGGAAAAGGCCTTGAAAGAAATCGACTACACCGCCATTCGGAAGCGTAGGGCAGTCTACGCCAGGCTGTACCACGAAGCTAGCATATCTCACGAGGGCCGCGGGATGTCTTTCACAGACATGCTCTTCTTGCTCGCGCACCACAAACTCATCGTCGATCGCGATGCTCTAGTGTCAGTGCTTTCCCTTCTTTGTCTTCAATGCTGATTTCCCCTCAGTTTGAAAGATCTCGTCGTTCGGACAGAAACAAATAAACTGGTGACCGACCTTGTGAACCTGGATCGCGTACGATCGCTCCTCAAGACCATCTCGCATCGTCGGCGTTTCCTCAAGTACAAACAGCAGCAACTCATGGCCCTAGAGCCAGGTGAGTCCGCTACCCACCATTGATGCACGATGACTTAGTGGACCCAGATATACCCTCCATCATCGTCGATGTGATGCCCAACACACCGCCCAATACCACCAGAGACATCTCGACCGCCGGATACGCGTCGACCCCGAGCAGCCCAACACCTGGGAGATTCTTTATGCCTGATGTCTCGCTGTCGTCAAGCACCCCACAGCTCCACAGAAGCCACAAACACCGCAGCGACATCAGCATGTTGTCGAGCGATATTGTCAGATCCCGCGAGTCGTCTGTATCCATCGAGGATCCACAGCAGATACTTGACGCGATAGAGCATTCGGTGTGGGGCGGTGAGTACCACAAACTCGTTTTCCCAGCAACGCTGACGTGCCTGCGCAGACCTTATGATAGAAGCAGAGGAAGAGGAGCACCGATAACATTTGTTGTACGATTGGACTCACTATCTTTATGGACGGTCGGTTAATACGTAGATTACTTATGCATCTCTGTACAGTACCACACTCATTGGGTCGAACTTGCATTGTAAAGAAGAAAATCATCATTGAATGAAGCGGATGACATATGTACTGTATTAGTAGGCGCGTATCCCTAAGCGCGGCCCCTCCGCGGCCGCCATACAGCTTTCTTTTCGGGCACGGTCTGGAAACCGTCGTCGTCTTTTGGGGCGTCCTCCTTTGCTGAAGCGGGTGCAGGAGACCCGATGCGAGCCGGGGGAGCCGCTCCGCCGCTAGCAGCCATCTTGTCCCTCCAGCTGGACCCTCCGGGTGCACCACCACGCAGCGCACCGGGGACGTACCGAGGAGCAGGACTGGGGCTCTCAGCGCGCGGCGGGGTCCCGGCACTCGCGGCCCCAGCAGCGCGCGTAGGCGTAACCGGCGTCGACGGCGCAGGCGTCCCTCCGCCGCGCCGCCAGACACCCTCCGCGGGGGTAGCGGCGGCGCCCGATGCGGCGCGGATGCCCGACGGTGGGTTGGGGACGATGGGCTTGCGCATGGGCGGCGCGGACTTTTCGTTGAGACGCGCTATGCGGCGCGCCTCTGCCTCTTCTTCGCGTTGGTTCTGCAGCCGCGCCTTCTCCATGGCCTCGGCGCGCTCTGCCTCGCGCGCCTTGCGCACCGCCAGGGCTTTTTCCTCGGCTTCGCGTTTCGCGGCTTCGGCGGCGGCGGCAGCAGCTTCTTCTTCTGCGCGGAGACGCTCCTCTTCTGCGAGTCGTTCTGCGACGCATGATCAGCAGGCGAAAAAACCAAACAGAAAAGGACAGCATACCAGCCTCGCGCCTCTGCTCCTCCTCAATCCTCTCCTGCTCCTTCCTCTTCGCCTCCTCCACAGCCCTCCGCTCCTCTTCGCGCTTCGCCACAACCGCCTTCCTCCTCTTCGCCTTCTCCTCCTCAATCTTCCTCCCCGCCGCATCCTTCTTCCGCGCATACTCCTCGCCCCGCTTCGCAATCACCACCGCCCTCCGCGCCTCATACATCGGCACCATCCTCGCCAGCCTTTTCTTCGTCTCGAGATCGTGCTCGTGCGCGCGGCGCGCGGCGTCCCGGCGCGCGGCCTGGATCGCCGCAAAGGTCTCGCGGTCGGCGGCCTGCTGCTGCTCGTAGTCGAGCGCGAGGAGGGGCCGTTCCTCTTTGCGGTACGCGCGCTCGATGTGGTCGACGCGCTTGGCGACGATGCGGAGGCGCTCGTTCAGCTCCTTCTTCTCCTTCTCCAGCTGAGCGACTTGCATCGTGATGAGGCTCTCCGTGTCCAGTGCTTGGATGTTCTGTTTGTTCCTTGTCGTCAGCCCTCTTCCCTCGTTCCCAATACTCAAGTAGGAAAACTCACCTGATGATCCCCCGGCTTAATAATCCCCTTCTCCATGAGCTGCGCCTTGTACCGATCCGCATCCGCCTGCTTCATCTCCACCTGTATCCTCACCAGCTTCTCCTGCTCCCGCCTCCTCGCATCCTCCCGCGCCCTTTTCGTCTCGTCGTCCTTCTCGCGCCGCGCCAAGTCAGCGCGCCGGATCGCCTCCTCCTTCTCCTTCCGCACGCTCAGCTCGCTCAGGAGCTCACGGCGCCGCGCGACGAGCGCGCGCCGCAGTTGCAGGGCTTTGCGCTCTTTTTTGACGGATTCTGCGAGGGCTGCGAAGCGTGTTTTTTGTTCGTCCTCCGAGGCGGAGGAGGAGTCGACGGGCGCGATGACCTCGAGGGCGTTGTGCAGACACCGCGCGACGCTCCCGAGGCGCGTGCGCGCGAGCTCTGCGACGCTCGGCTGGACCGCCGCGTCCGCCTCCGCACCACTATTGCTATTGCTATCACCATCCCTCGCCGGCGGCGCCTCGTCGAGCGCATCCACAAACGGGTCGTCCACGAACGCGATGCTCCCGTCCGCATGGTCGACGCGCACGCTCAGCTCCCCGCGCCTTGCGCAGCCCATAATGTAGCTCTCCACCTGCTCCGGGTCGAACACGCTGCTGCTCTCCTTGTCGATGTCGCCCACCTCCTCCTCGGGGGCGGCCCGCAGCGGCGCAACAAGCTCCATCACAAACGCAATCCTCACACTCGCATACACCTGCGCCAACTGACTGAGCAGGCGGCTGAGCAGCGCGCGCCTCAGGAGGGGGACATACGCCTTATAATCCGCGCTCGCCTGCAGCTCGGCCAGGATCGGCGCGACGTTCGCGCACAGCGTGAGCGGGTCGAACGTCACCTCGAGGACGTCGTACAGCGCCTTGATGGGCGGCGGGGCGCGGCGGAGGACGTCGCGCGCGAGGGCGTCGCGGAGGAGGGACGCGCGCGTGGGGGGCTTGGTCAGCCCGAGGAGCGCGGTGAGGCGCTGCTTCGCGGGCTCCTCTTGGGCGTTTGCGAGGCCGACGGGGACGGCGAGGGCGCTGACGAGGACCTGCCCCGCGAGGCGGGCCGCGTCGTCGGGGGACTTGGGGGCGTACACGGCGTTGTACCGTCCCCACGCGGCCGCATGATACAGCGCATTCCCGCTCATGAGAAAGATGCGCGTGAGCTTCTCGTAGTAGTTCGCCATCATCGCGGGGCGGGGCGCCTTCTTCGCCATCGTCAAAAGGTTGTGCACGTCCTCGACGGAGCGGAAGGCCTCCTGCCAGAGCTCGAGCTCGACGGAGGTGTTGAGCTGGGCGAAGCGGGTGTCGAGGTGGTGCTGCAGCGTGTCGGGGTCGGAGAGGTTGATCGAGTGCGGCTGGTGGGAGTATTTTGCGACGTTGGAGAGGTGCAGCCTTAAAGTTTCGCAGAGGCGGCGGAACTCGACTTTGCGCTGGTGTTTGAGGCAGAATTTGAATGCTTGTTGGGCGATGGTCTACAACTATATAAGAAGTGTCGAGCAGAGATCAACGGACATACCTGGTAAATGACCTCCAAACGGGCATTGTTCTTTAGGGTCTCCAAAGAAGTACGATAGCTCTCCCAAAGAAACTTGAGCCACGGCGTCACCAGCGCGCGGTCCGTCCTGTCCTTGCTCTGGTCGCCGCTCACAGCCCCCAGCAAAATGCTCTCCGGCGTCTCGCTCGCCTCCAGATCGTCCACATCCACCGCGACCTGCACCGCCGCCTTCTCCTGCGCCTCGCGCACCTTCTCGTCCGCGAGCTTCACAAAGCGGGTGATAACAGCCTCGATGCTCTGCACGCTCGTGTTCTGCGCAATGTTCTTGTACTGCATGAGCCCCTCCTTGGCCGTGCGGCCCTTGCGCATGTCGACGCAGAGCTCGACGAAGCGGTTCATGATGGGCTCGAGGGACGCCAGCGGCGTCGAGCGGAAGCGCTTCGAGGAGAACATCTCGGTGAGGGACTGCAGCGCGGCGTGGGTCTGCCCGACGGAGACGAGGCCCTCCGCCTGCTTCAGCACCGTCTCGGGCTTCGAGAAGGGCGCCATGGGTGGTGAGCAAAAAGTCGGCTTTGTGCGTGTTTGGTTGGTGAGTCATTCCTACAACGTTTTTGTGTATCTGCACTCCAATATTCTATACCGCGACAAGTACATTACATGAACTACTAAGACGCGGGCCTCATAGGTGAGATGTATTGTAAGTGATAGTGAGGTACCCGTGATGCGTGTATGTAGCGTAAGGTGAGGATGGCACGGTGCCGCGAGGCGTTGGCGTATGCGATGGCGGGCCTAGGAAACATAGGAGGAGGAACGGGAGGGGAGGGAGGGCGGGGGTGGTCGTGGGTACGGGCGAGCGCCTCATTCGCGCGTATTCGAACAGTGGGAGCGCGCCCTCGTGCCGTCGTCGACCCATCTCGGTGAAGGCCGAGGAATTTCGCAGTTGCCGCGACGCCCTCCTTTGTGCGCAGTAGTTCGGGCACAGGATGCGTCGTTGGCCGTCGTGTCGAGGGCACATGCTCACGGGTCCGGTACTGTTCCCCGCACGGGCAGTCAATTCTCGGAGGGTACGAATTCGTTGTAGTACTCGCCTATGTATCCATGACCATGACCTGTCCCGCATTGGACGAGCCGTCCGTTTTTTATGCCCTCGTACCGCCTTTGGGGGCGGCGAGCTCCCTGGCGAGTTCGTCAGCACGCCCGTTTCCTTCGACCCCGCAACGTCCCGGTGACCATGCAATTTCTACGGCCGCATCTCAGAACGCGCACGTAAGTCTGTGGAACGTACGCGCCGAGTCGGCCGGGTCTGGGTTTCGGGTCGCATGTGGCGGCAACGGCAGCTGTGTCAACCGCAAAACAGTACAGGTGGTGGATGCTGCACAAGCGATGATGCGCGCAGCCATTTCACCGTCGTGTCCCCCCAACCGCGAAGACTCCGGCACCTCTCCTCTCCTCCCTACCTCACCGCGTAGTCGTTCCCCGAAGCGCCTCCATGGGGGGTCAGGAACGGGGGGTTGGCCTCGCTCTCTCACTCTTCAGCACAGGGGTGGGGGACGGCTCTCCTCTGAGCCCGCAACTCCTACAAAGGGCAGCCCAAACTGAAGCGTGCGCGGGCGACCAGCCGGGGGTGGGGCGCAGACACCGAACGCACTCACGAGAACCATCAACGCCGCGCACGGTGCGGAGTTTTCCGGCACGAGTGAGCGTTCGCGGAGGAGCGCTCGCGGGAGGCAGCGGGGGTTGTAGCAACGACGGGGGCCCTAAGAGACGACCGTGGGGCGAGGGACAGGGGCTGGCCAACGTACAGTTTCCATGCAGCGGCCGAGGAGCTTGATCTGCTCTGGGGAGTACCCAGCCCGGCGGAAACTGTGCCCTGAAACCTCCGCGGAACCGTAGCCGGCAGTCGTCAAGAGCTCGCAGAGCGTAAGAACGCGGGAGGTGACGAAGAGCGGTGCGAAAGGGGAAGGTGGATCTCGCGGTACGCGCGATGGCGTGCAATTGCGCAGGTGGGTGCGGCGCCACAGAGGACACGAGCGCCCTTGCGGCCAAGGTCGGTCTTGCTCGCCCGCGCCTTGCAGAACGAGCAAAAAGTCGGCTTTGTCCGTGTTTGGTTGATGACTCGGCACGCTCCGAGGAGCCCGAACAACGCGTCGTTGAATTCGACATCCCAATCGTCCGCATGCAACAGCTCCGAGGAAACCCGATCTCCTCCATTTCCCCGCTATGGACTAACACCGACAACGCCCGGTGCGTCGTTGCGTCGCTTGCCCGATGTCCCCGCTAACAAAACATTGCAGCATTTGGACTTGCCCAGGCGGCTTTGCACAAGCTGTCCAATGCCCCACCCCGGCAATCCACCCATCGTCTACGCTACGTCGCCCGTCGTCCGCCCTCACGCCGCGTCCGCCCACCCCCAGCTCCTCCCTCGCGCCGTTCCCATCGCGGACGATTGCGCGCCTCGTGCCCATCGCCGACGCGCCGTACGACCCGCGCCCGTCGTCCGCGCTCACGTCCAACTCCTCCGTCGAGCCCTTCGCCTCGCGCGTCTCATCGCGGTCGGCACGCGCTGCTCAAGAGAAATCCCGAGCGCCCGCGAAAGACGCCGGCCGCGCTCGGTCGCTGCGCGAGTCTCGGCGCTGCGGGAGGAAGTCGGCTGGCCGGTTTCGCGCGTCTGCACGCACACACGGAGCAAAAATTCAACAAAAATTCGCCTTTGT
Organism: Mycena haematopus; assembly: GCA_029281435.1. NCBI lineage: Eukaryota > Fungi > Basidiomycota > Agaricomycetes > Agaricales > Mycenaceae > Mycena > Mycena haematopus. Next base: position 54,506 of record JARJCV010000088.1, read on the forward strand.
GTGTGTTTGGCTCGTGGCTCGTCATCATCTCTTTGCACTCCTCGCTATGGCCGCTTCAAAAGTACGACCGAATAATAACGCGTCGTCGGATTCAACATCCCGATCTTCAAAAGCCCCCAACACAGAAAGCTACTCGGCAACAGCTCTGAGGAAACCTGATTAAGGCCCGCCACGCATCATCATCTGATTCATCTCCCCAACATTTCCCCGCTATGGACTCGAAAAACAACGCAGGCACCTAATCGGCAACATCTCTGACTCTGAGGAGACCTGAATAAGACGCCGCCCGGATGCTCGGTGCGATATCCTGCACTCGGGGCCTTAGATCCCTGCCAGCGGAGAACCTATGTATAAAACCCACTGGCGCCGGGTCGATAAGCCCTGCTAGTGTGCCCTCATCCGATTCCTGCGATGCTGCCCCTCCTCGCCCTAGGCCTGCTGCTCACCCTCACCCCCGCCCTCGCCAAACTCACCAACTACACCCTCGACGACACCTCCCCGTCCGTCGTGTACAACCGCTCCGCCCCGGTCTTCCAGTGCACCCCAACGATCTGCCCCCCGGGGTGGACGGACCAGGTGTTCAACGGCACCTCCACGATAACGAGCAGCCCTATCAGCGTCTCCTTTACCGGTACGTACCCCTCCTCTCATCTCAGTCCCCCTCCTCCTCTCATCGATGCATCACTCCAACCCGCGAACTGACGCCCCGCCTGCAGGCTCCGCAGTCTACGTCTTCCTCGACGCCACCTCCGACATCCTCTTCACCCTCGACGCCTCCCCCGACGTCGCCTTCTGGACGCCCCCCTCCCCGCACAACGGCTCCATCCACCTCGCATACGCCCACACTGCCCTCTCCTCTGCGCTGCACACCCTGCTCATCGCCCCCTCCGACCCGTCAGGGATCATCGATCTCGATTACATCGTTTATACGTGCGTCCCCCGCGTCTTTCATGCCCTGTTCAAAAACTAATTACAATTCAATCCAGCGTCGAGTCCGCGCCCCACACCCCCCTCAGCACCGGCGCCCTCGCAGGCATCGTCCTCGGCGCCCTCGCATCCCTCTTCCTCACGCTCTTCCTCGCCCTCTTCCTCGTACGGCGGCGCAACATCCACCTGAACTCGAACCGGAACCGGCAGTCCCTGTCTTTGGCGGGGCGGAAGGCCAACTTGGTTTTCGTGCGCGACGATAAGTCTGGAATAAAGCTCGTAGGGATGCAGGAGGGAAAAGTCGGCCCTCCTCCGGTTCCTCCCGCCGCCGTTCAGATATCGCCGTTCTTGTAACTTCGGCTTCATTACGCAGCTCAACCTCCAAGTCGCTGTATGTAACTTTTATTGTACGATTTCACGACACCTGCAACCCAAGATATACTGTACATAGATCTAGAGCGTCTGATAGCATCCATATCCCGTAACCCGGTCTTTAAGTAAGTATTTTCTACCGCGAAATACGGGAGTGCAGCCAACCACTGGCAGCGCGGGGCGATGTTTTTGGCTTGGAAGCAGTGTAACGGTGTCTAAAGTTCGCCAGAAATTCTTGCGAATTTATTTTTTGTGAGTTACTGTAATGGTGCGGCCTTTCTTACACACACCTTACATCCATTCCTTCTATCGCATCCACCTCTGACATCTCACGCACTTAACTCGCCATCAATTTCAAACCAACCAATCTGCCAGTGTGCCATGCCGGTAGGTAGGTAGGTAGGTATCATTACACGGCCGGTCCGAATCACGAACGCCGGTCCCAGGAATTATCCCGGCATACAAGCAAGCTAAGTAGATATGCCTTCGCCCCTGGACCTCCATGCACCAAACGAGCCAAGCGCCCAGACCCCACAGGTTTCATCCCATGCCCCAGGATACAGCGCGTCCAATTCATGAAAGCAAATATTTTGATGACTTACAATCTGGCCACACTCCGAGTAAACAACCGTGATTGAAACGGCACCAAGAATAAATCAAGATATTTGTGCAGCATTCAGTCGGGTCCAGATGATCGGTGGGAACCGTACAACCTCCGGAAGGATCCCGCATTTGTAAATATTGAGGAATCCAGGTCATGAAGGGGACGGTATCTCGAGAGATCAAAGTTCTGGTCAGTTTACTCAAAAATAGGTTGGGCCAGGTAAGCTAGGCCTCGAGTTACATCGCAAATATGTCTTCGGCACTGGGAGGCATTGCAATGAAGTTTCCATTTGAAGTTTCCAAATGGCTGACAGCGCTGACTGCAAATTGCCCTAGAAGACGTTGCGACACCACATACTCCCAGCTTGCTTCCTAGGAAGATGCGGATTTAGGTGGACGTGGATCAGAACTCGGGTTAGATGAAGTACGTGTAAGGATCCCGCCCGCCTCCGCGGGCCGGATCAATACTTGTACATAATATGTCATAAATTGCTCGCGGGAGTGCACGTGAGGGGGAACTTTTTATCCACCCTACGTTGCACTCCCAGAAGATCTATTCAATATAGCTTTTGGATTAGTTCAATTGGGTGTGATATTTAAGTCTAATCTCACCACCCTTATACTTTTTTGAACTTCCTTTGCTCTCAAAAGAGCGCTATATCGAAGAGAAAACCAAAAAGCTTTGAAATTCGTACTACGACATTTTCGAAAAGCAATTACACGATGCCGAGCAACTCGAACATCGTAGACAAGGAAGGGAGCAATAACGGCGGGCCTAACGCAGGCCCTACGGTTAGTGTGGGCACGACTGGGTCGACTCGATTCGAGTCCGCCCGATCCAGCCCAACCTCTCCCACACATCAAAACACTACACCTTCGACTCATCCTCGCCTAAAGGTGCAGATTGACAGCGACGGCGTGGCGTACTTAATAGATCCAGTGTCCGGGCAACGATACGACGTGTCGGACGACGAGTCGGTGCAACCAGACACGCCGGGTCGACCCCGTAGTACCACCCGTAAACAAAGGACAGGGGATGAGGCTGAAAGCCTATCTCCCGTGTTTGAATCCGACGCACTTCCGAGCCCCCCGAAAGGAGCGTTCGCGAGCACAGAGAGCATGCTCGAAGAGCTCCTAAACATGGTGCGCAATGCACCCCTGTCCGAGGAACAAGCAGAGCGATACAACACACTGCGTGGGGTGCTCTCAATGAGCAGAACTGCACTACTCACGACAACTGGGCTAGTATCTGGGCAGCGTGCACAGATACGCGAGTTGGCGGGATCGGTACGTGAGCTGCGAGATGAAGTGGCGACCAGAATTGAGGAATTGAGCGACGCGGTCATCAACTCAGCTCATAAAATGGACACGTCCCTCACGAACAACCTGCGCGTATTACACGCAACGGGTGTTGCGGACGAGCAACTCCGTCAACTGACCGCGATAGTCCATCGCGGGCGTAGTCGACCTACGCCCGCTATCATCATGCCAGAGGTATCAGTGGACCAACTCCCTGATGCCCCTGAGCTCGGCAAGTTGCGACATGCCATCGATAGAGCTATGTCCCCTCCTCGACCAGGGGAGTCGGTGAATGAGTTCTATAACCGAGGCACGGCTGCTTTAGGACGCAGGGCTAAGGCTGCCACTCAGTTTGATAGCCAGCCCAGCCGTCTGCCCGAATTCGTACCTGCACCTATACTCAAGAGTACCAGGTTTGTAGGGAACGAAAGCGCTTCCAGCGCAGGGCAGTTTCGGAACACTTTGGGCGCTATACCTATAGCGCCCATGGGGCTTAATCAGTCCGCGTCTGGATATGTGTTTTCGCAAAACAATGCGAACAATGGGTTCACCGCGGTCGACGCATTTCTGCAGGAACAGAGCGCCCAGATAAGTCGGGTAGTTACTCGGCACCTGGGGCAGGTCATGGAGGCCCCACCACGGGCCCCAAAGCTCAAAGACCCTCCGATGTACAAGGGCGAAGACGACAACGAGTCATTCATGAAATGGCTCGGTCAGATTTGCACTTGGATGCAGGGCTACTCTCTGGGCGGCCCCAAATACGATCCAAACCGCATCGTATATATGAAAACCGCCCTGGACTCGCATGCCCTTGACTGGTTCAACTCCGAAGTAGAGCCAAGTGACCGCGAAAGCGACATTGAATATACATTCGAGGCAATTCTCATTGCCTTACACCGTAGATTCATCACTTCGGCCACTGCGATACGCGCCATCAAAGACTATGAGTCCGTGCGCTATGACCCCACACGCGGTGTTGAATACCTGGCGAGCGAGCTGCTCCGGACGGGTAAAAAAATGAGGGAGCCGCCCACCGATTTCGACATTCGACATCGGTTCATGCGACTCCTTCCCGCAGACGTGCACAACAAGCTGGTCGGGCGAGGCCTCCATGCGGTGTATGCCGACCTAGACACCCTGAAGAACCACGCCCGAACGTGGATTGAATCGCAAGAGCAGATGAGGGGCAGGGCGACCACCACCGTCGCCCGCGAAGTGAAGTCGGGAGTAACGCGCCCACAAGCACGAGGGGTCACACGCCCACGTGCTGTATTCACGCCTTCCACTCCCACAGCGTCCACGGGTAGGCCCGCTAACGGTGCAATGCGGCCACCTGCCCCTGCGTCCACGGCGACTACCCCGCGAGTAACGTTTGGGAGTCGACCCCCACCGGGCCCTGCTAACCATGCTGGGCCCGCCATCAGTGCTAGCAAGACATGCTACGGCTGTGGCCGTGTCGGGCATATCGCTAGCGACCCCGCATGCCCACGCTACCAAGAGTCGGCGTCGACGCGCCCTCGCCCTGCTACACAGCTACGGGCTCAACGCGTGTTGTCCAGCTACTCTGTCGATGACATGGACGAGGAAACTGAGGACGAAGATCTTGACCCTCACATTGAGGTCGACGATGAAACGTCCGAGGCAGAATGGGGAGGGCTTCAGTACGAAGCTGATGAATTGGTCGACGACTACCCTGCGGACCAAGGAGATGAAAATGAGAACGACAATGAGGCGGGCGACCCTAATGTTGCCCCCGACCTCATCGACTTGATGGACGACGCCGAGGCGTCCGAAGTTAGGGTGGGCGCTATGCGACAATATTATTCCATGCGCATAGAGCCCCCAAATCAGCGCCACTCAGAACGAGTATCACCGGGTAGGAATACCCGAGTCATGATACTAGATATGGACCCCATAGTGATTGGGGTAGCTGGAGATGCATACCCCGAATGGTCTGCCGAGCGAGAAGCTCAGGATACCGCTCGTCGTGGAGGTGGATGGGAGAACAACTCATCCACCCATGACGAGCTATACGCCGCCATGATATCCCACTATGGGGCCATACCCACTACTGGTCCGGCTACGATCGAAGCAGAAGCGATTGGGCTAGTAGGTGACGAAGAACGAGCACTTGTAGAATGGGAAGGGCTCATGCAAGATCAGCCCACCTTTATTCCTGGATTCTCCGAGATACACCTACGTTCTATCGCGATGGACATAGAGGTAGAAACCTCCAGGTTCGAGCGAATATTCGCCAACCTACAACGATCCTTGGGAGAGTTAGCAGATTTAATAGACCTGCGAACCTCCGCACGACAACATATTCGCGGGCTACGAGAGCAGCCCTCTATATCTCACTCCCGAGCTCCATGGATACTCCAGGATGCGGCCGAGCGTAACCACCGACTATTGACGAATATGCGGATGGCCGTGCACATACTAGAGTACCGATTGGTCCGGGTGCGAGCTACCCGAGTACAATTGGAGGAGGAGTTGACGAGGCGGATGCTGGAGAGGGAGGAATATCAATTGCTCCAAGAAAGCGCTGATGTTCCCCCATCTCCTGCAACCCCTCCAATACCAGAGGAGGACGAAGCGTCACAAACTGCTGACTCCCCGCCTCCCAGCTACCCGGGCTCTCCCCACGAATCTGATGGATACTACTCCGCGGACGACCAACCATTCTTGTCCAGGGTACCCGGATTCGGTGATTCGGTGGTAGAACGATCCCCATCCCCCGAATCATCAATAGCCCTATCCGCGTCCCGTATCATCGACATCTCGAGCGACGATGTCGATGTAGAGTCGGACCGATATGACGTGGAGCCCGTGGACCGATTCACTGGGCTCCATAGTCTGTCCCAGCGAGTGGAGCACATATCCACCATTCGTAGACCTAGGGCGCTGCCAGTTAAGCAAGGCCCAGGAGAAGTGGGGCTGATGGACCAGCCCTCACGATCGAGCAAGACTATCGCGTGTCTCTCTGCCCTGATAACTATTGGGACTACCAAAGCGTATGCACTATTCGACTCCGGGAGTAATACCGACTCAGTTACCCCCGAGTACGCGAATGCTATCGGTGGCGTCCGAATACCACTAGCGGAGCAGGTTACCCTGCAGCTAGGTTGTGTTGGAAGCCGGTCAAAGATCAGTTTTGGCACCCGTGTGCCCGTGGAATTTGGAGGCGTCAAAGGACACGTTTACTTCGACCAAGTTAACTTGGATCGTTACGACGTCGTTATTGGCACCCCGTTCATGAACAAACATGGGGTAATACTCGACTTTGGCAACCGAGAGATACGGTTCCCTCGCGGGCAGACGATTAAGGCACTATCCACACTGGAGGAAGCGTCTCTAGTCGAGTCCCGTAAGTCCCAAATCAAGGGGAAAGGCAAGGCGGATTGACTATCCGTACCACCAAGGGGCAACCGCATGTGGAATGCCCCTCGAGTGACGGTGGAAGATATCGAGGATGATGAGGAGGGCACAGTGCTATTGAAATCTCTGCCCCAGGAGTGTCCTTATATAATTATTCTCGAAAGCGAATGTAATTCCCTGCTTGGTTTCGAAAGACATCGACCGAGCCAACGCACCACTATAGAGGAGGTGGAAGACGAATCGGAGCGGCACAACTCGATGCCCTCTCTACCATGGGACCACCCGGTCTTAATGATGTATGAATCAGATATGGGAACTGAGGCTCACGAAACATACGAACTTGAGCCCAATACTGATTACCATAACGATGTACCGGATTACACTGATGAGGGCTATACAACAACGATCAGATTTGGGCTACTACTTAGCCCACCGGACGCATTTGTGGAGAACTTAGATCATTCTGAGGCACCGACCATGCCCGGGCTTTTCGAATTAGCCCGTGTGTCCCAGCATTCATCAATGAATCGTGTATCATTAATGGGTGATATTGATCCTCATGGGCTTAGTGAAGAAGCCCTAGAGGAAGCAGTGAACATACTCGCAATGAGGAGCTCGCGGGTGCTTGACGGCCTGAATTCTGCATCTACCGAAGATGACTCAAGCACTCGGCTACACGAACTCAGAGCGCGGTGGTTCGCAAAATGTGCTGATTTGATAGGACCTATACCGCTGGAGCTCCCCCCACTACGGGAGATTAATCATGAGATCAATCTCATAGATGAATCCGCTCAGTACAACTTCCACCTACCCCGTTGCCCTGAAGCTCTTCGCCCAGAATTACGGGCAAAGATACAGAGGTACACTGCAGCGGGATGGTGGGAATTGACCCCCGTCCCTCAAGCAGCACCGCTGTTGTGTATCCCTAAGAAGGACAACAAGCTCCGCACCGTGGTCGACGCCCGACAGCGTAACGACAACACGGTTAAGGACGTCACTCCTTTCCCTGACCAAGATTCGATACGAATGGACGTTGCGAGGGCTAAACATCGGTCCAAAATCGACATGTCCGATGCCTACGAGCAAGTGCGAATATTGGACCGCGACATCTGGAAAACAGCATTTGCTACTCCATTCGGGACTGCACTGTCGCGGGTGATGCAGCAGGGCGATTGCAACGCGCCCGCTACATTCCAGCGACTAATGACATGGATATTTAGAGACGTCATCGGAGACTTTATCCATGTGTACTTGGATGATATATTCATATTCTCTGAGACTGTGGAAGAACACGAGCGTCATCTTGATCTCGTATTCACCCGACTTAGAGAACAAAAATTGTTCCTCAGTAAGAAGAAATGCGATTTATATTCAAAAGATATGGATTGTCTCGGGCATCGTATTGATGACCGAGGACTACATGTCGACAGCGACAAGACATCCAAGGTACTTGACTGGCGGGCTCCTCGCTCGCTCGTTGAGGTCCAGCGATTACTTGGACTCATCCAATATCTATCCCATTTCCTCCCTGAGGTATCCCATTTCACATCTCCACTGGAAGGGATCTGCAGGGGCGGACAGTCATTTGTCTGGCGCCCCTTCCATCAACTGTGCCTCGAACGGATTAAAGCGATAGTCCGCAAGACGCCTATACTACGACCTATTGACCCGAAGAACCCTGATCCGATATGGGTCATTTGTGACGCTTCCGTGGTCGGAATAGGTGCTATGTATGGGCAGGGACCGGATTGGCGAACATGTCGCCCCGCAGGGTTTTTATCGAAGAAATTCACAGCCGCTCAACGGTCGTACAAAACATACGAACAAGAAGCCCTAGCAATGATCGAGAGCCTATTGAAATGGGAGGACAAATTGATTGGTCGCAAAATTACAATTGCCACCGACCATAAAGCTCTACTCGCCGTCAAAACGGCCGCGCGAAGTGGCCTCAACGGGAGGCTGATACGTTGGGATGAATATCTGGCGCGTTTCGACTTCGAAGTCGTACATGTAGAGGGCGTCCTGAATAAGGTCGCCGACTGCTTGTCTCGATATTACGAGAATGACACGGGGGAGGACTTCTATGAAGACTTCGAATACGTCACCGCCGACGCCTGACTGGACCCAAATCTGGAGTTCATGACGCGTGGGCGCGAAGAAGAGCTGAAGGGCGCGGATATCGCCCTCCTGGCTCGTCGAGTAAAAGAACCGGTCGAAGCCAGGATAATAGAAGCCGCTGAACTCGAGAAACACGCCGAGGTGATGGAGGAACATGGGTTCGACACCTCAGCCATATCGTTGGAAGAGTCATTGAAATCCCCACGTGCTGACCGCCCTCGAATGGAGGGCGATACTGCATTTGTTAAAGCCGTTAAGGCCGGGTACGAGAAGGACTCCGTGCTTTCGAAAGTCGCACTGAGCCCTGAGGCGTACCCCCAGTTTGTGTTGGATAATGGAATCCTCTATGCCCGTAATCTAGACGGGCACTTGTGTTTGGCTATCCCACGGAACGTCTTGCTAAATAACAAACGCCGACTTACCGAAATAGTCATTGACCAGGCTCACAAAACACTGGGCCACCTCGGAGACAAGCGTACGGCGGAATACGTCCGGCGCTGGTACTGGTGGCCCAAGATGGGTACCGAGATATCGGCATTTTATGCAGGGTGCCAGGCTTGTAAGATGTCTAAGGGAGAGACGCAGGGCCCAGCTGGGCTGCTGCACTCCCTCCCAATCCCTAGGCACCCCTGGGACTCTATAGGGATGGACTTCGTGGGTCCGTTCCCTATTTGTCTGGGCTACAATTACATGCTAGTGGTGATTTGCCGTCTCACTAGTATGATAGCCCTCATACCCATGAAAGTAACCGATACATCATCCGATGTGGCTTGGTTCTTCGTCCGGGACGTGGTACGATTACACGGCGTACCGTCGACCATCGTATCTGACAGAGATGCTAAATTCACGTCGAAATTCTGGCGCGAACTACATCGGTTGACCGGTACAAAACTACTCATGTCCACTTCCTTCCATCCGCAAACGGACGGAGTATCGGAGCGGGCCATTCGGAACGTGACTCAGATACTCCGTACTACTGTGGACCCCACGCAGCGTGACTGGGTCTACCAGATACCCATGATCGAATTCGCCATTAATTCTAGTATCAGCACATCTACTGGATTTGCGCCATTTGAGCTAAACTACGGCTATGTGCCTCGTATGGGCGGGATAGAACCCGAACCTACAGAGTACCCTGGCGTACGCGACTTCGTTAACAAAGCGCTGGCCAACATCGCTCTCGCCCATGACAACATCATCGAGGCCAGGGTACGAACGGCCTTCCATGCGAACAAAGACCGACGAGTGGAAGTTCCCTATGAAATAGGCAGCTTGGTATATCTATCGACCAAGAACTTAAACCTACCGAAGGGGAGGGCCCGCAAATTGGCCCCCAAATTCATAGGGCCTTACAAGGTCATCAAAGCATCCCCCGAAACCTCCAACTATACGCTGGAGTTACCATCGGAGCTGAAGGGTCGAAGGATACACCCTAACTTCCATGGTTCACTGCTGCGGCCGCACGAGCCCAATGATGAATCAATATTTCCCAGCAGGGAAGCTCAACGATTTTACGACTTCGGGGTCCCAGACGACCAGGAGTGGCTAGTAGAGGAGATTGTATCACACGAATGGACCGGCAAACGCGTTCAGTTCCGTGTAAAATGGACGGCGGGTGATTATACCTGGGAAACGCCCAAAGCGCTGGACGAACTCCAAGCGCTTGACGAGTACTTTGAGGCCCAGGGTGTATCGCGTTGGCAAGACCTGCCAAAGTCAAAGAGCACGTGACCGCGAACTCTTGTCATCAATCAAAACACAAAGACTGGCAAACTCACCGTCTCTCTCTATTTACTTCCATGTCCAATCAACCACCGCAAGTCGTTATGTCCGCCGGGGGCGTATACTACCTACGCCCCTTGGTCGGGAGTAAATGGGAGGGTCTTCCGAACGACCGAGTGTTCGTGAGGGCACTCGATTGGCCCGACGACCTCCCTGCCCCACCGGACAATATCAACCGACCGTCGGCCCCCGCCACTCAAAATGTCATGCGCCAGGAGCCTCCGGGACCGTCCAGCAGACCAGCCGCGATCACACTCTCCGCTCCACCATCTTCCGGGCAGGTATATCAAAATACTCGCCCGGATAGACAGATTCCCCCCCACTCGGCCATTGCGAGGGCTATTGAAGAGCCCCGTCATTACCGTGAAGACCCCATGGCACGTCGTTATGAATACCCTCCGAGCGAACATTCCTCTCGAGACCGTGATCATGATCGTTACTTGGCCGAGCGAACGCATCGCGAACGGGTACAACGAGAACGTGTCGACAATTTCGTCAGAGATCGCGAGAGTCAGCGTGATAACCGCGGCCGGTTACCTGGGCTCGACAGCCTGGGCGGATCGCGCAACGAGCAACGCGCACCTAGCATGAGACCGCAATTCCATGCTCCAGTGATGAGCCCTCAACCTCACAGACAGGTGATGGGCCCTCCGCCTCCTTTTAATCCGCCTTCGTCGCTCCCCGCACCCACCGGCCATCGACCTCACTTCAGCCCGCCCCCACCGCTCACGGCATCGCCTCAGGAAGAGCGCGTAGGCGACGACCGCCCCCGGGAGGGGCCCTATGACAACGGGCCTCCCCGAGACGACCGCGCCCGCGACTATCGTCCAGGCCCTGCCCCATACCAATCATATGGGCCATCTGGGTATGAACCTGGTTCACCTCATAATGTGAGTAGACGAGGACGAGGAGGATCACTCCGAAGCGAGTCCTTCCACTCTCGTACCTCGGTGCACCCTGTCATTCCCACTCGTCACAGTGGTGTGCCCCCATTGGCTGAAGGGCGTTCAATCCCAGATGTGGATAGTGCGCCCCGCGATGAGGACGGCCACCCGGTCCTGCAAGAACCATTGACCGCCGACGACGTGAGCGATTATGGGGACTCCGACGATAGTTCAGAGGCAGCGGCTCGCGAAGCTCGCCGCCTCAAATCAAAAGAGATGGATCGAGTCACCCGCGCGCGGCAGAACTCCAACGTGGCCTCTATCCCAAGCATCCCGCCGCCGCCCGCCGAGGTTGGGCTATGGGCTGACTTGTCCGTCAACACGGGCACAGAAGCCCGCAGCTTAATCCGTTGGTGGCGCGCTGGTTGCCCACGGGCCCATGCTATGGCGCACCACATCATCGACTTCTACGGGCACAACTCTACGGCAGCCCGGTCTGAAGGCGTGGTGCGCATATTGCGAGTCCAGCACCAGGCAGAGGCGGCGTTTTTGTTGGCACGGACGGGCGACTCCACGCCCATGTCCCGCCGCAACCAACTGCATGCTGGGGCGACCGCTGGGGCCACACGCAACGCAAGACGCAGGAGGGCCCGCGAGCGGTTGGCATCAACTGCTAGCTCGTCCCCGAGTACATTGATTGATACCGACGACCCCATGCCGGCCGCAGCGCCCCACCCCGAAGTCCCATTCGAACCATCTTACTTGGGGTCATCCCCTCCTCCAGCGGGCCCTGACAGCAATGAATTGGGCCCGCACGCTTCGCTGCAGACAGTGATGGATGCGCTGTCTCGACAGAGACCGTCTGAGTGGGCTTGGGGCATCCGAATCGAGGATGGGAACTGGCCCGAGCCCAACTCGCCGATTGGGTCGCGACCACTCCGCAACGATGTACGGGCGGAGCGATTCATCCACGCCCTTACTCCGCGTCGAGATGACTCGTCAATCCACCGAGTTCGCTTCCAAGAAACTGTCATCAACGGCTTCTCAGTATACGGATTGTACGAACGCCACGTCCTCAGAGGCCAGTGGGTAGCATCCTCCAACAGATTGGAGCGCTACCCTTTCGATTGTATGAATATGACGATTGCACAAGCGATGGCCTGGGTAATCTGTCACGGAGTACCCTCGGGATCGCCTGACTCGCTCGCTCTGCACCAATACGCAGCGTCATGTCGCAACAGACGTCAGGGAAATATGTTCCCACTGGGCCAACACTTTCGAGGAGAACCGGAGGACACCCGCGCAGTGCTGAGTTGGGACGAGGGACGGTTGCCCCCTTGGCACCAGGTCCAGCATGGACCAGTGCGAGAGGGCATAACGACTACGACCCCGCGCATGCCAGCCCTGCAGCGCATTCCCACCAATCCCACCATGGAAGTCGACGTTGAGATGCCCGCGGGGCCTACAACACTGGTCACGGAACCAGGCGAGATTGTGGGCCCCCACGACGTAGACCTGACTCGCAATGTGGGTGGGACCGACGTGATCACCGGCGTTACGCAGGGTGATGCGGCGCCCGACCCCAAAGAAAAGGCGGAACTCGAAATTTGAATATGCATACAACCACTACATTCAGAATAAACATTGGCATGATACCGGACTGCCATAAAATACTTTACTTCATGTACATTATATCGGACTCAGATACTCGTCCTGGGGGGAGGGGTGTAAGGATCCCGCCCGCCTCCGCGGGCCGGATCAATACTTGTACATAATATGTCATAAATTGCTCGCGGGAGTGCACGTGAGGGGGAACTTTTTATCCACCCTACGTTGCACTCCCAGAAGATCTATTCAATATAGCTTTTGGATTAGTTCAATTGGGTGTGATATTTAAGTCTAATCTCACCACCCTTATAGTACGCAAGTTGTTCAGTCGTCACTTCAACTTGAGTTCGCATGAGCAGTCAAATCTGAAGGCGGGAAAATCTCTTGCATATGGACTAGTGAGCGTGGCAGAACTGTTTCGGCTTGGTTCTGCCGTTCTGCCTGGCAGAACCGCAATTGCCGGTTTCCGGCAGAACTGGCAGAACCAAAAAAGGAAACTCAGAGCAAGCAGACTTCCTTGAGTTCTATACTAAATATGAGGTGTTTTTAAGTAGATTAAATGCCTTTGGTCTCAAGGAGACCTGCTGGCAGGCCCCATCATGATGCCTCTACTTCTCTGCTGCCCACATGAATATTGACTGCATCTTCGGCCACCCTGCTGTCAATATGCTCGAGTTCTGCACGGTTGTACACCAAAGGAACCTCAACAGGCTCGATGTTCAACATTCATTGGCAGCACATCATAGAATCGAGTCCAAAACCTCAGTTACCGGCCCATATACTGGCCATCATTCTGGCAGCACAGCCAGTTCTGCCATGTTCTGCCCAAGCCCTTGGACCTACTGCCGGCAATTGCCAGTTCGGCAGAACTGGCAGGCAGAACTCTGCCATTCTGCCAGCCACACTAATATGGACCCATGATCACTGGGGATCAGCGAGTTATGTAGTTGCACGTGATATGCTGATTCAGCACGCCGCAAAAGTGAGGGGACGTCGGGGAGCGGGGGGCGGAGCACGACGAGCAGACTCAGGATATGCAAGAAAAGAAGTTCTTCAACTCGCCGCCGGCCCTTTTCGTTACTGTACATCTTCTGATGCGACTTTCAAGTTGACCGCCACCACCACTCACCTTTCTTTCTTTCTCCTTGGACCGAGATTCAAAGTACATATGCCCTTCAGGACGTTTTCCTTGCTCAAACCTGATTCTCCGGCTCCTCTTTGCTTGCTTTTTACTGTCGACCGTTCTCAAGACCAAGCCTTGGCAAGATCTATCATCTGGATTCCCGCTCCGAGTCCTCACGGGCAACACACCGTCCAAGTCTCAGCCCAATCCTTGGTTCCTTTCAAGCTGTGACAGGGCTCCTCCAGTAACCTCCAATTGTTTCAAAGTTACTAGCAGGAACCCGTGCTTCGCTACAGAAATATTTGGTCCAGTAATCAGAAAAAGGTGTCCCCGAGTCAATACATGAAATAATTATCGGCATCATAGTTGTCGTTGAATTTTGAGGACACTCGTCACCAACCTGCGGTTGGTTCCTCGTGTCCCCCGTACCATGTACCAGTAACATTGAAATCATTTAGCAGGGACCCGTGCCTTCGAAAATATTTGGTCCAGTAATCAGAAAAACTAATAATCCGGTGTCTTCTCGACATGAAATAATTATCTGGATTGTTGTCGTTGAATCTTAAGAACACTCGTCACCAACCTCCGGTTGGTTCCTCGTGTCCCCCGTGTCATGTTAGCAGTAGCATTGAGGTTGTCATGTCTGAGACATGTATCAGTAGTCGTAGAAATTTGAGACACTCGTCACCAACCTGCGGTTGGTTCCTCGTGTCCCCCGTACCATGTACCAATAACATTGAGGTTATTGATTGAGTTTGAATCATTACATGCTAAAGTGTCGAAGTGATATGAATTCAAAGGGAACTAAAATGTAATTACACTGGTCTCAATGATAATTGCAATTCCCATACATCCGTTGCATTCTATCCCGATGACTCTCCCTACGATGCCTTGACCAATTGTCGTAATTGTAGTCGAGAACATTTTCATGAGCCTGGGTTGGGTCTGTACAATGTCTTCAGTATACAGTCCTATATATCAGCAGCTACACATACCACAATCAGGAGCACGCTCCAGTCGTCGTTCTGCAGCTTCGATGCGTCTCCGGAATTTTTGAGCCTTTGATCGCAAGTCCGGATCACACCATTGTCTCTTGGAAGACATGTCCTGTTGGATGGAGGCAGCCAGTTCTCGTTGTCGGTGAGCTCGCTGGGCTACAGAACGACGTGTCTTTGAAGTTTCAGACTCCTTATATCAAATGAGTGCATACAATGTGAAGAAAATTGAGCTATACCACTGGTTTGATATTTTCCTGGGCTTCTCGTTCTCGGCGCCGTTTCTGACCCAATGAGCGCCGACTGGGCACGATAGACTGAGGTTCTGATGTCCGAGAAGCCTGTACACACTCTGAGGATGTCGGTGCCGCCAGATGATCAGGCAACGGCTACTGGAAATGAGCTGTGTCCCCAATACCATGATGTCATTGACACGTACCTGAGGGAGGAAAACTTATTGAGTGTCAGTGGCTGGCTTGGGAAGTAGTCGACGCAGCTGAACGCGTTGAGCCATGTCGGAGGACGCGAAGAAGGAACGTGCACAGCCCAAAGAAGTTTGATGGATGCCGTGAAGACATCAGCAGCTGACCGTTCAGCAGCCAATCAGGTTATCCCTTTGTTTATGTTGTCTTGTCTACAGGTAACACGTCCGCCGTCTTTTGTATAATAGATTCCCCCGCTTGTCAAGTGTTGATTTGCTGTCAAATCGGAACCAGGTGCGTCTTTCTTTTGCAATATTCGCCATTCGAATTTCGTACTGGAAAGCTGGTCATGTTTTTCCTTCGTCGAGTCTTCATGCATTCTCTCACTCTTACAAAAATATGACCGTCTAAAGTAATTCTGGACGAGTCGTCCCCCCAGGGGTTGACTGGCGCAAGAATCAGTTTCCGACGTCAGAATCAATTCTAGCGTTAGGATACACTTCTGGCAGTATGCCAGGTCCCTCCCAGATCAACCAGACCCGTTTTATTTTGCTAATACTGTATTTCCGTTCAAGCACAAACTCCGGAATGAGCTTCTGACGTTAGAATCACTTCTTGCGTTAGGATGTTGCCAGCTGCAATTCTGGCAGTATGCCAGCCAGGTCGGTGCTAGATCAACCAGGCCCGTTTTATTTTGCTGATCTTTCCGTTCAAGCGCGACTTATCCAAGCTTTCCTTTTTGGATTCTCTATCAGTGTTCGCCCTAAGGGTTAAGGCCTTAAGCACCTTAAGGCTTAGTAAGGCCTTAAGTTAAGCCTTAGAGCTCAGCCCAAAATTTTCTGCTGGTCTTAAGGCCTTAAGGCTCGGGCCGATTTTTTTAACTCCGCGCTAAAGCCCGACCGGGAATCAGAATTCTACTTTTTTTCTAGCTCATAGCTTGTGCTAGGCGTCTCTGCAATGTATGAGGACATGTAACTAGATAACAGAGCGGTGGAGGTCCATTCAAACAATCATATGTTACGTAGATGGGCTCGAAGCCTGAAAACTCGCAGAAAATGGGCTGGTGACCGTGGGAAAAATAGGCTTAAGGCATTAAATGGAGGCCTTAAGGTTAAGCCTTAGCCCTTAATAAGGCTTAGAGCTCCCAGAAACACAGCTTAAGGCCTTAAGGGCGAACACTGTTCTCTATGCGCACTCAATTCTTTTCACTCCACCCGTTTGGTTTTCATACCTCCCACTTAATCTGTAACAATTTCGTTTGAAGATGCATCACAGGCAGCGTTTTCGGCGGGCTCGCATGCCTCACACTCCTCCTCTTCCTCACCCTGTACCCACTGCGGCGCCGCAACCTGACCTTGAACTTCAAGTCGAACCGGTGATCCATTTTCCTCCCTCGGCGCAAGGCCAACTCGATCTTCGTGCTTGGTGAGGCGGGCGACGACAAATCGAGCGTAATAAACTTGAAGCTCGATAAATCGAGCGTGACAAAGCTCGTAGGGATGCAGATGCCGGAGAGAAAAGTTGAAGCTCCTCCGGATCCTGCCTCCCAAATATCGCCTTTCTTGTAACTTTCGGCCATTCTGCAAGTCGCTGCGACTTGTATGGTATGATTTTACGACGACAGCGACAAAGATATAGAGCGTCTGTCTGCAAGATATCGCTCTTCCCGTAAACTGACTTTCAAGTATTCTTCTGGCTACGCGAACTGCAGGGGCTCAGCCAACCAGCGGGCGCCAATGATTTTAGGTCGGAAGTGTTTTGGCTAACAAAACAGAAGAAATGTCTGGCTAGAAAATCATGCAAAAACATGACATAATTCAGCGGAACCGGTGATAAGTCCAGGTCCAGAGTGGGCACTGCCGAGTAACCGCGGAAAAAAAGAGAAGGTATTGTTGAAGTTGCGACGTTCGCACAGAAGTCCTCGATGGTTGAAATTCTTTTGCAACGGTGCGCCTTCCTACTCTACCATCACACTCGCTCGCTAGTACAGCGCGAGACAAACAAGTGAGATACGAGTTCAATACTGTTTGTAGCGTCTGACCTGCCATATACGAAAGATCTAGACTAACTGCGCGACGTCCGGTACCTCCTCTCATTCCATCCGAATCCATCGATCCTCCTCAGTTCATTCCATTTTCCTTACCCTACAATATAAGCCTGTGATGTCGTCAGCTCTCTGGTAGATCAACATCTTACGCCAGCTCAACTCGACCACCCAACTTTGGCAAGTTGAACTCTCGCGATCAAACTAACAGTGTGCCGGAACTAGCCGCCGGCTCTATCCGACAGCGTTACACTTTTGATGCGACACTTTCAAGTTGACCACCACCATCTTTCTTCCTTTCTCCTGACCAGCATGTGGGTTGGGCATCTTGTTCTTTGTGGAGCATTCATGCATTCATCCTTTCAAAATGTGGCCGTTTGAAATGAGTCACGGACGAATGGAGTCGGGGGCCCGTAGTGTTCACATCATGCATGAGTTTCCGACATGACAATCGGGTCTGGCCGCTGGCGTTACGATGCAGTCTGGAGCCGGTGCTGCAGACTTGATATGTAAGCTCCTGTGTTGGCGGAACTGCCATTGGACGCAATGTTCTTCGGAAACTGGGTACTCGTTTCATTGCTCTCGCGAAATCCGGCTGCGTAGCTAATCTGTACCACAGGGGCATCGTTTGAACGTGCGACAACAATTCAGGATATACATCAACTATTTGGATTTGGATCGCACACCAGCAAACGTGCACAGTATGTGGTCGAGTCCCCAAATTACAAAATCGATGACCCTCCCGGACTCTGGATAGCTCGAATGATTGTCGCACATTCAATATGTCGCAACTCCACAAAATTCTCGAGCAAGCTCGCGCCCGCTGTCCAAGGAAACACGCATCTCCTACCTTCTGGATAGCTCGAATGGTCATCCCATATTCAAAATATGTCCCAAACCACAGAATCTTCGCGCCCGCTGTTCAATATGTGCCAGTATTCTGTGTGGTCGGATGGTCGGAATGCCCCGTTTATGATGGCGGTTCTCGCGTCTGCTCAGTGTATCCACGACCGACCTCAAACCTCCGCGACCGCTTAACTCCATTGTTGAAACGTCCATCCATAAAAACGAAACCGTTGAACATGGATTTCCCCCAACCACTACAATGGCTCCCTTCTGTGAGAACCAGCCCTCCTTCATAAACTCAACTCACCGTTTGATCTAGTGCGCTACGCTTTGTGCTCCTTGTTGTTCGGTATTTCCTCGCTTACGTCGGTCACCGCCGCCGGTATGTTTCGAACAATGTGTATTCTCTGCTGAACAATTTATTTTGGCCCTTGACACATGTCTGGACAGACCCATGTCCATATATGGACATGGGTCATCGGGCTGTGCTCGGCATAGCGCGGATCGACTTGATGGGATCAACTGTCAACCCAGCCCTGTTGCAACCTGGTTGCAACTGCGCGCCGCCGCGGCCGTGCGCACGCCATGGCGTGGGGCTGCCGTTTCAGTGGTTTTCGAGGTAATTAGGTAGCAATTCGTGGCATTTTTCCACACAGATACACCGGGTTTTAGGGAGTATTCTGCGTAATGAATAAGTATAGGCATTCAAGTACTAGTAGTGCCTGACTTCCCAAGCCGAGCTCATGCACCCTGCCTTCCATTGCGCTGTAGATTAAATTTTGTTTACTGAGGTCTTGTGTTCAATACTCAGTTCCCAAACTTTCTTTTTTGATGTTTTCCCGGAAATGTTTTTTCCGCCCCTCCAATACGCTCAGTTTCACTTCAAAACAATGGCCTTGTGAGTGCGGAGTCCACAGCTGATCAAAATTAGATAAGGTCCTTTTTCTTGCGGTTGAAATTGACCTATACCCACTAGAAAATGCCTTTCCAGTAATTTGATTCATGAGAAGAACAGCCTATTCAGATTCAACAAGTGAGTAGAAGAGAAAAGCTAGTAGTTTATTGCATTGCTTCATAAGTGACAAGCCGAAAAGACAACCAGATAGTTAGCAGGAGAAAAAGAAAGGCTAAACCGGGAATCGAACACAGGACCACAGTCGGACAAAATAACTACAAAGACAGTGCATAACCACTGGAGCAAACAACCTATAAAAGGTTGTAGCCATCAGAAGAGCATAGCCATATTGCGCAAGCGGCCCACGTGCCCTTGCATATCTTATCCTTTAGATAACATCTTGAAAACGATTGGCTGAGGCCTTAGTCCATCCGGGGTCAGTTCCCCGAATGGACTTGGAACTTGAAATCAATGATCTGCCTAATACGGGCTTGCAAATCAAGATTATCAAGATTTCACAAGATGTCTAGCATGCACCGAGGTGAGTTTGGGATCCAATTTTTAGGGGGCATGAACTTTTATTAAATGGTAGATAATCCTCCCTTTTCTCTCTTTTTTCCAAGGGGCTTCGGAGATAAGAATAGCCGACATCGGCTAGGGGAGGGGGGGGTCTGGCGGGGCCGGGAAAAAAACTTTTGTAGGTCAAAAGTTTTTGGGTCTGAAATGGCCTTGTTTGCCTAGTAGGACCACCTAGGTAACCAATCGGCACTATACTCTTCAAAGTACACCTCTCTTTTACTTTACAGTCGATACCCCAAGCATCGACCCTCGCCGAGCCCGCCGCCATCAACCATCAGTGATCTTCAGAGTGTTCCGGGACCACGGCTCAGGCAACAACTTGAACATTGGCAAAATTCGCAATCACGTCCTCCACTTTTTTTTCCAAGTTACAGTCTTACACATGCGCTCCAAGTTACTTAGCTTAAAATACAATACCTCAATGGCGAAACAAAAACACAGAAAGTGTATCTGACTTGTTTAACACTGGACATTAAGTACCAGGCAATTGACAGGGAAACCCTCCATGCACATAGTACAGTTTGCGTACGGTCTTATCAGTAAGCCATTGGTACACTCGCTGCTCGGCAGCGAGACCAACATCAATAGATCCTGGGAGCCGGCCGCGTCGGTCCGGGCTAGGGGTGGGAACCACCTTCCCGATATGGAAGGAGGGGAAGGGGGGAGGGGTCAGCGAACCTCTGAAAAAAAACTTTTGTAGGTGATATCTTTTTTTCTTATCTCCGGAGCCCCTTGCTTTTTTCTCTCTTTCTTCCATCTTGAAAAACTTGAAAAAACCGCCATCTGTCCAGACATGGGACATAGGCCTTTATTTTGCCCATTCTTACAGAAAATGTGACCACCTCCAGCCTCGCTCCAGATGTCACTTCCCCACTTGATTTTACTGCCTCCAAATGGATCTGGAGCTCCGCCACGGCCACGGCTAACACATTCGTTGGGTTCCGCAAGGACTTCACACCGCCTGTGGGAAAGTCTCTCATCGCGGCAGAGATCATTTTCACCGTCGTCGACAGCCTAGACTTTTATGTGAACGGGGTCTACATCGCATCCGGCAACACCCCTTCTCCTCGCCCGCGTTTTGCGCACCGCCTCTGCGTCGACCTACTTCCCAGCTACAATGTATTCGCTGTCAATGTGTCCACTCCTGAGAGCGGCGCCGACGATGGAGGCTTCATCGCGACGATCCTCGTCACATATTCTGACGGCACCACAGACATGATCCTCACCGACAGCTCCTGGCGCATGAAGAGCGGGATCCCGCTCGGGTTCGAGCAGCCGTCATTCGACGACACCGCCTGGCCCGTAGCCGCGGTTGTCGGGAGCTACGTCGTCGCCCCATGGGACAATGCAATCGTGAACATCCCCGCCGACCCGCCGGTCCTCGACCTCGTGCACACGCAGTGGATCTGGACCGACGTCGTCCCTGCGAGCGGAACACTCCCCGTTGGCTCGCGCGTATTCCGCCGGACCTTCACGCCCGCGCCGGGGCAGGTGCCAGGCGTCGCTACGATCATCATTACTGCAGATAACGAGTATACACTGTACGTCAATGGAGTGACCATCGGGTCGGGGACCAGCTGGAAGACCGCGCAGAAGTACACCGTCAACTTCGCGTCCGCGCCCACGGAGGTCGTTCTCGCAGTGCTCGCCACGAACACTGCTTCGAGCGTCGCGGGAGTGCTTGTGGCGATGGAGATCAACATGGTGCCGTCCGGGCGGGTTAATTGCACAGCTGGAGCGTTCATATTGTCTGACGCCGGGTGGAAGTCAACTAAAAGTGCGATCCCTACTGGGTGGGAGCAACCTGGATTCGATGACTCGGCGTGGCCCGCTGCTGTCGCGGAGGCGACCTACCCCGCGGCACCCTGGAATACAGTAACCATTGCAGCACCCTCCCCACCAGTCACCGTTTAGATCTGTTTTTTTTTCGTTCTCGTTCACCCCGCCCCATTTATGTATGCCGAATTTGATCTATTGATTTCTATATTCTTTTTCGGTCCATTGAAGCGTATAGCGTGCTTCAGAGCTACATGCCGTGCATACACAAGACGTCGGTTGGAATCCCAGCTACCTTCGAAGCAGAATAAAGCGTCGACGTTTCTCAACAGAGCGTCAACTTCTCTTCAGTTGGAGCCAGGAGTCTTTTTTTTTTTTTTTTTTTTTTTTTTTTTTTTGAATCCATGTTTTATTTCCTTTGTGCCTAAGGCATATGGTAGAAATAAACTGACTACTGTAAGTCACTGCCTGAGTAAGTGATGTAAATCTGATCGGGGGAGGTAAATCTGCTCGACGGCGTGCAACTCGTGACAAGACGAGTGCGAAGCGGGGTATCCGCAAGGTATATGGCTGAGGCCTCTACTCGTAGTAGTAGATGTTGGGTAAGGTCCGTGGGGTCCGTAAGGTCCGTAATAAGTTGATCGAGGGTATAAGAAAGAAATCTACTTGTCATCAGGTCGCTCGAGCGGCTTGAAGTCTCCGAAAACGGAACGGAATCGTCCAGTGCGCTGGATGAAAACGAAGAGGTCGGGGAGGAGAGCGGAGTCGGTAAGCAGATGTCTGAGGTGAGCTGCGCATCGGTCGGTGGAGCATAGTTGCCGTCGAGCACCGGAGTGCGACAGGCAGGTAGTGCTCGACCGTCTCGGGATGTTGCTGACAACACGGACATATTGGGCTGGGGGTTTTCTTCAGGCGGTGGAGGTGACTGGCGAGCGGGGCATGATGGGAGCGAAGCTGAAACAGAAGGGCAGCGTGTTTGCGCGGGATGGGCTTCACAAGCTTGCGAAATTTCGATGAAGGTGCACTGGGGTCGATATCTTTAATTCGTGCGTAACGTTTCGACCGTGCAAAATCTTTCTTCGCTGCCTTCTGGAGTACTCGGGTGTGGGTGAGCGCGAGGGCCGACTTGCTGTAAGGTAGGTCTGTGAGGATTCTGAGTGTGCCCCCGAAGCTCCCGGTCTGTGCTGCGCGCTTTGCTGCCTTGTCCGCCGCCTCGTTCCCCGGGATATCGACGTGGCCTGGAGTCCAGTCGACGCGGAGACGAAATCCTGGGAACTTATCCTTCACCGCCGTAAGGCGGCGTTGGAAGATGTCCCAGATATAACTCCCCACGCCCGGCCTAGCAGACGTCGTAGCCCGGATCGCCGCCGTGTTGTCCACGCCCAAAGGTACCGTCCCGTCAATCTGCTCCTCTGTCTCGAGCCAGGAGTCTTATGTCAACTCTCCGGTTTGAAAATACCCATGCATCCATTTCTAGCCTGCATCCATTCCTAGCCTTTACCGCATGTTGAAACCGCGTTCCGAACAGCCCCGACGACTTGAGTCGCGGGGATTCGGGCGTAGTCCTCAGAAAGCGCATCGCTCGGACCTGGCTCTTCGGCGAGCGTGTCAAGGTGGTTCGGATTTCGGGACTTTGCTACGTTTCGGTATGTATCCTTGTGCTTCGGGCATCCATCTCCCGAATGTCGGGGTCGGGCAAAACCTGTAAAAGTCTGACCCAAAGTGTGCAAATCCCCATGGTTCAAAGCTTTCGTCAGCCCTGCGATAGAAACGCGACGAGGTCGTAGCTGGTCTCTCCGTCCGAGATCTGCCTGAACCTTGTACCAGGTTTGATCATTTTCCTCGTGGCGGCGTGGAGACAGCGAAGCGACTATATGTGCAAGTAATTCCAGATGGCGTCGACGTACATTTTCTCCCACCTTCAAGCAGTCTTGAATGGATGCCAATCACCCCCCATCCACATACCTCTGTGTTCGCCGTTGATTCTGCGAGCGGTCCGTGTCTGTCCAGATTCACTGTCGATCGTTACCCAGCTCCCTTTTCATTTCCAGTCAGGACACATGCTCTGAGTGCATCCCGGCAATGTGGAAGACATCATGTTTTCGGTGCGCCGACTGAACCCACGATATATATCTGGAATTTATCGCGATGACTGGATTAATGGCGCGCAAATCGTCTGGAAATGTGCTACGTGCATGTCGTGCTTCGTTCCCAGTGCACATATCCCACCGCCGTCACGCGGGTCCAGGATCAGTCCAAATCGAGCACGATAGAATGAGATAAAATACCAGGAACAGCTTGAGCAGCTGCGCGTATTCAAATAATCTGATCCTCGCAATTCGCGCCTTGGTATTATAGAGATGTCGGCTCGCGACCCTTTGGAAAAAAGTATACGGGATACCGGGGTACGGCAGATCTTTTTGGGTTTGACGTCGGAGGGAAAAATCTTCCGCTGGCTAGGGTCCAAGCACGTCATGAGGGAGTCAAGTCTTGTTCTGGAAATTCCACACTGAAAGATTGTTAGAAAGATTGTGAGGTGCAGACTCACCCCAGCGCCGATAAAATGCCTTATACTAGATGCTGAGGACCATCCTCCCGAGTTCCTGATGGATATCAGTCTTTTGCAGTGCGGCGTTTCTCATGTCGAATTGACGCACTGAGGTAACATGGGCAACATCCTGAGGTGTGAATTTGCACACCGGGGCCATTGCCCGGGAGACATCCGTCCGATGGGAATCCGCATCCGTCACGGCTGGAAATCGGTACCGACGTCGATGCCTATAGTGGAAAATCGGCCCATATTCACGACGAGCTCCTGTCT
This sequence comes from Mycena haematopus, assembly GCA_029281435.1. Taxonomy (NCBI): domain Eukaryota; kingdom Fungi; phylum Basidiomycota; class Agaricomycetes; order Agaricales; family Mycenaceae; genus Mycena; species Mycena haematopus. The sequence continues at coordinate 78,978 of JARJCV010000088.1, forward strand.
GTAGGCTTCTGTAGGTGCTAGTTTTCAAACGCTTATCGCGGAATTAATGCGGGCAAAATTCGACGCCCATTAATGCACATTCGGTATGCCTTAGGCATGGGCGCCACGACCAATTGAATCCAGCCCATTCATAGAGACAGTGATACAATAGACCAAGGGGAATGGGCAAGAATAGGCCCAGCACAAGTTTTTGAAACACTGTGAAGTAACTGGCTGAGAGCAAAATTGGTAATCTGTCTTGGTGGCAATCCGACGGCGGCGTCCTAGCCGGCGACCTCGTCCGAGAGTCTAGCTAGAGGCCGATGATTGGGGACTGCCCGGTGTATGTGGGATCGCGAGTGGCTCAGAACCTTTTCATGGAGGTAAGGGGCCTGTTCGGACGGTCGGATCCGCCGAGTAGCGACAGACCGACGCCGCCAGCAACGTATCGACGTCAGAAAATTGGTTCGGAGGCGAGTTCAAGGGCGCTGGATGGAAAGGTAAAATGCTAGACGCTGCCAAGGTGACTCTGCGGTAGGCGCGCGCTGTGAGAAATACTTGTAGACCCAAGGAGATCAGGGAACATATGTTGAACATATGCGCCGGAACACGGACCACCGGGTTACAGAGAAAATCAGCACCAGAGTGACAGTCGGTCGCAACAACTGGCCGATGGTGGGATCAGTCGCCCCGAGTTGCCAAAAGGGGAAATTGCCGCTTCTCGACTTCCACGGTGTACCTTTCACGTTTGTATAAAGCCGGATTGTTCAAGCCATGATTTCCCTCCCGTCCCCCAAATGAACTGGAAACCTGGCTGCTATCGTGTACGCCTTCTTTGCGACGTATGCCGTGCCATCGTTCTTCCCTCTGTGTCCTTGTATCTCGCTCTTAGGTTTCTGGACCTTCGCTTGAGGCCAATTCTTTCTCTGCCGGTCTATCTCGCGTTCTTGATTTCCTGGGCTGTTGTTAAAGGCAACATCGTGAATCTGCGACACACAAGAACTGCCCAGCAACTCGGAGCCCAGCCTATCCGCCAGGTCGTTGGCAAATGGCCCGGGAACATAGATGTGCTGCTCCGGATGATTAAAGCCTTCAAGACCAGCTATGTGCTGGATGTCTATCTACAATTATTCGAGGAATACCAATGCACGACGCTGAATACCAGAATTTTATGGGTGGACCAGGTAAGTGCTCTCAGATTGCTGGCATATTTTTGAGCGGTTCTAAACTGATGTTTGAGATTATAACAATGGATCAACAACATTCCAAATTCGTCTTGGCCACGGGTTTTGGTATGTATATACTCTAACCGCTCCGGCGCTGTTTATAGAGTTCTTCAGGTCATTTTTGGCGCGGATATTCCCAGAAGGAGCGCATGTGAGTTGACAGTTCTTGCACATTTTCTGCGCTCTCATCTGTCGAATCAGGGAAACGTTTCTCGGCGAGGTACGCAAAAGAAACGTTGTTTCGTTCGACACAAAGTCATACCTAAGCAGGGGATATTCAATCGGGACGATGAGGTTCGTTCCCGTTGTGCTTTATATCCGATTTTCTCACTTCCATGCAGACGTGGAAGATGGTTCGCTACCCGATCATATCTAAGACAGGTGATCGATTGACCGTCATCCAGCACCGAAACGTCGCCCGTCCATTTTTTGCCCGCGAAAGAATTTCCGACTTCGATCTCTTCGAAACATATACCACACGGACGTTGAACCTTGTCTCGACGCTCACTGCCGCGGGTCAACCATGCGAGGTTCAAGATTTGTTTTCGCGTTTTACCCTCGATGCGGCGTCAGAGTTTCTCTTTGGAACCGACTTGAAAACGCTCTCGGGATCACTGCCGATTCCGGGCAAGACAGAAATGGGACCTAAAGGATCCGCCACAGATGACAGCTGGGGTGCTTTTGCAAAGTCCTTCGAGATGGCTCAACAGATTATCACTGCTCGGGGGCGGATAGGGTATTTATGGCCCGTGTTTGAGCTATTCAAGGACAAAAACGAGGCAAACGCAGCGGTCATCCAAGCGTATGTTGAACATTCTTACCTCCCGAGACGGAACTCAGTTTGGTGTGGATCAGATGGTTGGATCCCCTCGTCAGACGAGCAGTGGATGATAAACAACGGGCGCAGAAATCTGGCATTGACAGCCCAGTTGCGGAGAAGACGTTCATGCAGCATCTTGCGGACAGTACAGATGGTAGCAACTTCTCTCTATTATTGTTTCCGTCGCTCACTATTATTCCATCAGATCCTGTCCTCATCCGTGACCAATTGCTTAGTGTATTACTGGCGTCGAGGGATACGGTATGTTATACTCCTCTGCTTTAGACTCGATTCTGATGTCGAATACATCAGACAGCATGTTTACTTACCTTCGTTACATATCTTATGGCTATTTATCCTGATGTGGCCCGGAAACTCCGATCCGAGGTCCTCGAACACTGTGGTCCCCACGGAGCTCCGACTTACGAGAGTATCCGGGACATGAAATACAGTACGTTTGACGTCGCTGCTGTTTTGGAATCGGCTCATATATCTTCATATAGTGCGCGCGGTAATAAATGAAGTCCTCCGTCTGTATCCGCCCGTCCCCCTCAACGTCAGGGAAAGTCGCGCCGAGGCATGCACACTTCCACCATCCGACATGTCATATCCGAATGATGACCCTCGACCCTTCTACATGCCCGGTGGTACCACGATAATGTACCTCCCGCTCCTGATGCAGCGCAACCCATCCCTCTGGGGCCCGGACGCCGACCACTTCGATCCCGAGCGCTGGATCCATCCAGATCGCATCTCACAATTTGTCGCCAACCCCACCATCTTTGCCCCGTTCAGCGCTGGTCCCCGCATCGTGAGCATCCCACCTGTCCTTCACTCTGAGCGCGCATGTTGAAAACGGATGCTCGCAGTGCCTGGGCCAGAATTACGCGTACAACGAGGCGTCATACTTCCTCGTGCGCCTGCTACAAGAATTCGACACGTTCACGTTGGCGCCCGAGTTCCAGCCCGCGGGCTCGCTGCCGCCGCCGGAGTGGAAATCCAGGAAGGGCCGACAGGCGATCGAAAAGATATGGCCGGCAGCTGCATTAACCCTGTATATTAAGGCGAGCCTGCTCGATCCTCTTGGATCGCTACTTCGTCTAATATACATCCGTCTAGGGAGGTTTGTGGGTTCGATTTGGTAGGAGCGAGGGTTCGACATAGAGCATGTAGCAATATGTATCATAGTGTATTTTTGTTGTCTTTCGGAGGTCATTTGGTCATTTTCACGGGAACAAGCCAGTAGCTGCTTGAAAGTTGAATCGATTGAAGCATCATCCTACATTACGCCAAAAACAAAGATACATTGGCCGATTGCTACCTAATCAGGGATCGACGAAGCGATGTTGGCCGCCTTCATCTGCGGCAACTGTAATCCCCCTCTCTTCGGCGACGAGCTTCTTCTTCCAAAGCAGACCCGCATAATTGCCTTGGTTATAATGGGCAGCGGGATCTGGGGTCTCGGGTTGGGCCAAAAGTCTCGTATAGTTGTGAAAATTGCGCCTGATTTGGTATGGGTCGAATGTGCCTTCCGAATGCATGAGCCGCGCTGAGGTGTTAGCGAAAGGCTCCTCGATAATGACCGGCTGCACAGACGGGAACACCACGTCCGCCGGGGATGCGAGGATGATCGGCGATGGCTGCCCAGGTGTGAAGTAGTGTTGCACTGGTCGTTCGGATATGCCGCCAAGGACGACGATGGGCACTGTGGTCCTGAGATGCAGTGTGCGCATCCACACTGTCGATCGTAGTGGCTCGCCCACAGTAGTGTAGGAGTCCCATAGACCGTCCTCTGTCTTGGAGTCATCATCTGCGGTCGGTTCATCTTCAAAATCGTCAATGACGTTGTATTTGTTGAGCTCGTCGGTTCCCCGGATGCAGTCAGCAACATCGCGCGAATATAAGACTGTGAGGCCAAGTTCCAAGGCAGCCTCTGTGGAACTGTAATACGACGAAAAGGTTGGAACGGCTGTGACGGGGATCAGGAGTTCGAAATCCAAATACGGCTTAGCCTCGGTGAGCGGACCCCGGCGACTTGGATTGCGGTTGACGAATGGAAATGAATCCTCTTCGTCTTTCTTCTTGAAAATATGCGAAGAAGAGTCGACAGATATGACTCCGTCCCAAATTTGTGACCAATCGCAAAGGGAAGAGTTGAAATCTAGATCACCGCCCGTCGTCGCGCGTTCTACGGCCCAATGGGGGCTTTTAATGTTCATGAAAGAGACGGAAATATCGGACATCTTGGTCGAGCCGTTTAGGGCACGAACCGTTACTCTGCCTTTCAATGGACTCCCTGCACAAGAGTTAGATTCTTGTCCGACAGACAAGCGCAGGATATAAATTACCTCTTTGTATGACATTCCCGTCCTCTAGCGTGACCTCTGCGACAAAAGCTGAGCGTAGGTCTCCGGGGAGACATCGTTCTCTGTCATCCAATGTTTTGCGAGTCTGTGGGAAGTCTTTTTGACAGTCCTCCGTTTCCGCAAACGTTCCATTCCACGTGAACGGCGTCGTCTTTGGAAAGGGTTTCGGAAATGTGGGTAAAAAGGTCGTGTACCCGGCCCGCAAATCGATTGTTCGACCATCGGTGAAGTTCACAACCTAATAAAATACGGAAAATTTATGGGAACGTAGATCTGTAACGGAGTCGGAGAGAGACTTACGGCGATGTAATGATATCCAAGGTCGCTAGACGCGTGCCTCTTGAGCAAGTCAAGAGTGTGATGACGATAACTTTGAAAAGACGGAGGAAAATTGACGGCAGGTGAGGCGACAATGAAGGGTTTGACGATCGGTCGAGAAAACCCTGTGGAATGCTTGTCGAAAGTCATTTACGAGCAAAATATGCAAACACATACTGTGGTTATTTTCAAGAAGGGTGACCTCCGTGGACCAGGCCCTGCGCTGTTCCGCATGGACTACCCACAACGAATGGTCGCTCATTGCCCTATCGTATGGCCCGTAATCATATACTACTTCATTCGCATCGGGACCGCTGCTACCCCAAAACCCGAAGGAGAACAGGTCATCCGGGAGAGTCTGGTTGTCGGCCTTTTGAATCTCAGGGATAACCGCACCCTGTCGCAGATGTTTGACTTCGCCGAATTCGTCCAGTTGAAGGCGAAGCGCCACAGAAGCAATCTTGTCAGCGCAGTGTGCTTGGATCACCTTGATGCGCAACTCGCCTTGAAACCAGAGTAAGTCTGGCTTCGCGACGGAATTCACTTTCAACGCACCATGAGATACATAGTTTGGGGCTAGATCTTCGGCGCGGACCCATGCTTGCACCGTACAGTCTGAGGATCCTGACGACCCAGTTGTATTGTGGGACAGAGTCTGAGAAGCCGCGACCGTAGTCGCTAAGATTGTAGTGGCTAATAGGGTTTTCCAGTGGTTCATGGGAACTTGAGATGAGAAGCAATGGTGGTTGCTAGTACACCTTTATATCCCCAACGTACGGCGCCTGATATGCGTTGCTGTTCATTGCTGTGCTGACTCCTGAATGCTGATCCACATCCGCCGTACGTATGAAATGCGGCGATTGTTGTCTGGTCGCGGTGGCGAAGAGAAGTTGGCTGCGGCTGGTCTAAACTACACCCGGGATGACTGCCCTGCGCGTCGAGGGAGACCAAGGAGAAACGCTGGAGCAATGTGTGGCAGTGCTATCTTTATGTGAGACCGAATCCGGCAACATCAGTTCTAATTGATGGCGAGTCACGGGAACAAGCAACTTTGTTTCCAACTCCCCGCCCTCACTTTCTAAGTTGACCTCCATGTAAATTATACGCATTTGCACGGGTACCACTGTCTTTCATTCCAGTTTCTCGAGGGAACAATTGTGGATTGTCAAGGTAACCGCAACTCGCCGGGGTGACCTCATTCCTGCGTGTTAGAGGCATGTTTTCCCATCCTTTGTTCTGGTCATCTTGCCTTCTCCCTCGACCATGGCGCAGCCTGCGTATTCCAATAGAGACTCGAACTCTATTCGTGCCTCTGTCTACGACGTCTTCCTCGAACTCGGCGCATTGGACGCTAACAGTCGCGTCGCAGAGTGGATCTTTACTGATCCCAGCTACATCCTACCGGATCCGGACGAGGTCGCCTTGCGCTCACCTCGGGAGACGGTCAAATTCGTCGATGGTTCTGAACGCGGGCACGGTTTACAACGTGCGGAGGTTGAAGTGACCAGCGAGGTCGAGGCGAAGAGTGCGACCAGCAGGCCGCCATCTTTCGCCAAAGCTTTTGGACTGAGTTTCTCCCCCAAACGTATCGGATCCCGCTCTCCAAGAACGAAATCCACCACCTCTTCTCCTACCAGTTCGCCATCCGGCGATGGGTATGAGACAGACGAAGGATACCAGTCGACCGCCAGCACTCCGAGGAAGTCGAGGGTGCGAGCTGCCTTCAGACTATCGACTGCCAGATCTACTACCCCAGTACCAGCGGAGCCCTCCAATAAACCTCTTCCCACCCTTCCTCCGATCCGGGAGAGACTCACTCTTACCCGCACAGTTTCTTCAGTTTTTCGTAAACGGTCCAAATCGCCTACCACAGAGACAGAAGACGATTTGCAACATTGGCACGAAGTCTCAGCTTTGACCCCCCGCATTTATAATCCATCCGCCGACAATGGTGTGGCCGTAGCCCCACCGCCGCCCAGTAGCTTTCGGCAGATCCCGCCCGGGCCCAGCAGCTTCCGGCAGGTCTTCAGCGCTCCGGCGGACACTGACAATAGCGAGAACGTTACTCTTGCGCTCCCTCGAACTCTTTTCCGTTCCATGAGCCTCGCGAAGCGACGGCTTACGCCCAGACCCAGACCACGCTCACTGAATCTCGGCAGTGAACCGCCTTCCCCACGCCTTGCTACATCTCTTCCATCTACCCCATTCATTCTCGTCACTAGTGGAGAGGGGAATCCAACCCCCGGCCCACAGACTCCGTTTGTCTTCGTCTCGGGAATTGACAATCCAACTCCGCTCAATTCGGCGCGCCGTTTTTCGGACGTAACCTCGATGACTGCGCCAATTTACCCTATATCCATCAGGACGCTGAGGCGCAGCATGGTCTTCGATCAATTGGAGCCTTCATTTCCCCCACTCCGTCGCAGCAGCTCTTGCTCGTCCTTGCAGGACGCGCTAGCCGCCAGTGCTGCGTCCCCATACGATATATACAACCAGTCCATCCCGACTATTAAACGCGGGAAAGAGTCTCCGTTCCCCTCCCGACCGATCCTACCCCAACCGTTGTCTGCAAATACCCCGGGCGAGTCGAGGATGGCGACCATTCAGCGCTATCGCGAGTTTTCGGAGCAATTGGTGGAATTAACGCCGTATAAACGATTTGTGGAGATGTGAGATACCCCGGAGTCCGTTTCCCAGACGTGGGTGCTACTGGTTGGGTGCCTACAGTATGTTGTTTCAATAGACGCTTTGAGATACATGTCCCACAATTGTTTTACTTTGTTCAATGTAGAATGCGCCGTCAGATGCTGAACGTTTGCAAACCAGGTGAAGGAAGATGTTGAGTTATTATGGCCGCGGAATCCGATGTCGAGCTTGTCGGAGACAAAGGCCGAAGTTCTGTTCCTTTGCCTGAATATGCCCTGCTTTCTTTGACGACGAAGAAAAGGCAACCGGGAAGAAAGCACCTCATGGCCAATGGATTCCTTGGAAGCTGTTCCACTTCTTCGTCAGGGCCGACCCCATTTCGTGGGATTTCCAACTGCCGAACTTTGTGGGTTGACCCAAACCCAACACAAATCCCAAAAAGGAATCAAAGTTCGACCTGCTTTTGAATTTATCTAACCAATCGTTCATAGGTTTTCCATGCAATCATGGTTAATGAAGAAAATGTGTTGACAATGATCACATCTAGAACGCCTCGGTAATACAACCTTCCTTCCTTCCTTCCTCGGCGGCCTGGATAGAAAGTCTCCTATCATCAGGGCCTGGGCCTTGGACATCTGGAATGCTATACCCACACCCGTCAATCCGTGAACACGGCGGTAGCACTAATTCAGATCGAAGTTGAGGAGATTTTTGCTTGGATTTTTGAACGTGATAATTGTATGTAAATTAAGTATCGATCGACCTTTGAACATGATACATTCAACTGCCTGCAGCACAATGTTCCACCAAAACCGATGAGGGACTAGCCCTCGAGAATAAGCATACATCAACCTGCACTGCAGCGACAGTTTGACTAATTGGCAAAGATTGTGTGGCAAGCACTTCAGCGACCTGCTCGCCACGGGCTACAGTACTCATCACAATCGGTGAGCCCATTCTCGGAGGTGAGCAGGATGAGATTATGTGTGTCCTTCAGATGCATCAGATCTGCAACAGTAACAAATATGTCCATGTCGAGAGGAGTGAGGTTGCCGTTCGAAGTCAGGGCCAGGCTGCATTCTGTCGTGTCAAGTTTCGTCTTCAGGCAAACTTTCTCGAAAACATCTCGCATCAGCGTATCTGGGAGTCTACAGAAGCGTTAAAGGCATATTAAGACATTAAGCGTTTGATCTTACACAGATAAACCGACTGAGAAGTGCCCCGGATCGGTCCAAGTGTCACTGTTGATGCGCAGTAGGATTCGCTCAGTGGAGCTGATCGTTTGAGCCAGAGGCGCAAAAGGTTGTCCGCGGTGGAAGGTGGGTGTCGTCGGTGAATGGCACGAGATTTTTACCCACTCTGGAGGAAGGCCCTGTATTATTATACGGATCAACAGGTAATTCCTTTCGGAGAATGAACGGTTTACAGTGTACTCCCCGTTGGCCGTGTTCCACCCGACATGCACATTGTGTTTGAAGTTCCATGGATCGCTGACGCCCGTGGTACGATACGAAATGAAGTCCTTCCAGTCTTTAACAGTTCTATGAATTGGAGACCGAAAAAACGGCGAGCAGCATACCATATACATCATTGTCATTCTTGAATGCTAACGAGTAGGTCTTGTTTCCTCGGGTCTCTAGAATGAGAGAATGGGGTCCGGACTCTGTACGTTCGAGTTTCGTGATATCTGACAAAGGGATAACGACTCGCGGAGCCTCGTCCTGCGATACACACGATTAGATCAACGATGGTGCCTTCTTCAGAGAGATTGTAAGTACTTACCGCAGAGGGATGCAGTGCCAAATGAGTGTCCGACAACACAAGCCAATTATCACTGAAGAACCAGCTCCGGGCGTGGTCTTCTTTCACGCGAACGGGACCTTGTCTAACGACAACGACGGATTCTTCACAATTCTTTCCATTGTCAGGCTCGACGTTCTTTGAGTAAGGCGGCGGCGGCCCCGGTGGGGTAGATCGAGAACGAGGAGCTCGGACGTTTAGTCGAAATCGGATTTCCACGTTCAACGAACAAAGCATGGAGGACGAGTGCTCGTCGGAATAATTTGGATGCGACATTAGGTGGGAAGTCATGAGAAAAGAGCGGTGCATAGCTGTCGAGAATATATAGTCGCGCCCGGCCGGCGGGTGAGTCATGTGTTAGCCATTAAGCGCTTGCATCCCATTTAGTTTGGGCAGGTACAGCAGATTGCACAGCAGTAGATTGCATGAACCGTGGACCCATTCAAAGAACTACACGCAGCTTGATTGAGGCTGAGATGATGATGTTGGCGAATGGCGGTCGTACACGGTCACATGCCTGCGGATGTCCAGATCCTGAGATCGCGACGACTGACTCGGAGGACTCCGGTCTTAGCTTGCACTCAGTATGATCTAACCAGTACATATCATGCGAACTCCTAATATGTATGAGGTCGTACAAAAATACAATCCCCACCCGGGTCCCGTCGTACTTATGTATGTTATTTTGGGTGCGTGTCCTTCGCCTTTGCTGGGCCTTAACTCGAATACTTATACGTGATTCAGTCCGCAATTTCAGACGATATGCTGCGCCTCAATGTTCCAGTAGCTCTCCGCGTACTCATTGATCGCCCTATCAGAGCTGAATTTACCCATCTACATCCAGCACGGTCAGTCACCGCCAGTCAAGGATCAAAGATCGATAGGCTACGCACCTTCGCCGTCGTCCGGATCGACTTCTTCACCCACTCCGTCTGGTCGAGGTACGCCTCATCCACCATTGCCAGTGCCGCCATGTCTATTATTCCCAGTCAGATACATCAGCATCAACATCGATACCCTAGACGCAATGGGAACGCACAAGAATCAAAGTCATCCGACAAGAGGTAGTAGTCGCCCTGGCGGATGGTGTTAAGAAGCGGCTCGTACACCTGCGCGTCCCCAAAGATCCCCGCAGAGACCTGGTTCAGCACGTTCGCAAGCGCGGGGCACTTCTCTTCGATCGGCACGGGGTGGTACGTGTGCTGGTAGCGCAAGTCCTCGACGGCCCTGGACACGGTCAAGAATCAGCATCGACTTGAATCCCATTCTTGGCAACTCACGGTGTCAAGTGGCCAAAGAAGACTATGTCATGGTACGCGTCAGCGTTCGGGCAGTGAAATGAACCAGCCGGTACGCACAAACATTGCTCTCCCCAACCTCCTCCGCGATCTCAATATTGGCGCCATCTGCATGTAAATCGTCGTCAACGTCTCGTCATTCGCGAAGCGTTACTCAACGTACCGACCGTCCCAAGCAGCAGCCCGCCATTCAAGCAGAACCTTCAAGGACCATCAGCAATCCACACCGAGACAACAACGACCATGTACGAACTTCATATTCGACGTCCCGGACGCCTCCGTCCCCGCCGTGGAGATATGCTGACTGATATCCGACGCGGGGATGAGCACCTCCGCGAGCGACACCGAGTAGTCCGGGAGGAAGTACAGCGACAGCAAGTCCTTCGTGGCGGGGTCCGCGTTGATGATGCGCGCGACGTTCACGATGAGGCGGATCGTCTGGGCCGCTAGCGTCAGGACGAACGAACGGCAATATGAGTGAGGAGCAAGGTGCGCACGAGCTTCGCAATATAATACGCCGGCGCAGCCTTCCCGGCAAAGAACACCACCCGCGGGTTAACCTTCTTCTTCTCCTCCGCGCTCATATTCTTCAGCGTCAAATACCGCTACAAAACACATCCTTTCATCAGCACCTCCTCCCCAAACAACAAACTCGCCAGATGAAAGCACTCACATGAATAACGCCCAAAATATTCAACGTCTGCCTCTTATACTCATGCAGCCTCTTAATCTGCACATCAAACATCGCCTTCGTGTTGATCGTGAGCCCGAGCGTCGTCTCCACATGATGCGCCAGACGCTCCTTATTGCGCTGCTTGATCGCGGCCCACTCCTCGCGGAACGCCGCGTCCTCCGCGAACGGGAGCAGCTTCTCGAGCTTAGTGAGCTCCTTCAGCCACACCGACTTGTCGACCTTGAGCGTGCGCGAGATGAGCGCGCTCAGCTCGGGATTGCACTGATCGAGCCAACGGCGGGGGGTAACTGCCGTCCATTGTCAGTGCACGTACATAAAGAAAAGAAAGGAGACGCACTGCCGTTCGTGACATTACCGAATCTGTGGTAACTCAAGGTAAGCAAGGCATGGTAGAAGACAAAAGCAAGCAACGCACTTGCTGATCCCCTCGAACTCGACAAAGTCCTTGAGGATAGTCGTCTTGACGAGGTCGCTGTGCAGCTGGCCAGGCGTCAGAATCGCATGCTCATTGACTAGACAAAACCCACCTCTGCGACCCCATTGACGTTCCGGCTCCCAATGCACGCAAGATATGCCATGCGAACCTGCTTTGGGAACCCCTCCTCAATCAAACTCATCCGCCCAAGTCGGTCGCGGTCTCCAGGGAACTTCTTCTCCACCGCTGTTTACATGCATCCATCAGCATGCTATCCCATCACAGAGGGATGGGAGAGAAGGAAAGGAAAGGGTGGGTGAAAGCGAAAAGACACTCACACTGCAAAAACAGCAAATTGATATCATATATAATCTGCATATGACGCGGGAGGAGGTGCTCCATCAGTGGCACGGGCCACTTCTCGAGTGCCTCGGGAAGCACGGTGTGGTTCGTGTAGAAGAACGTGTTCGTGACGATCTTCCACGCCGTCGCCCACGGCTGGTCCTCGTCATCGATCAGGATGCGCATCAGCTCCGGGATCGCGAGCGTCGGGTGCGTCTGGATTCGTGTTAGCTATGGAAAAGCGGATGAGGGTGTGGACGCACGTCGTTGAGCTGGATGGCGACGTCTGCGGACGGCGAGGTGAGATGTGCATAGCGGTAGGGAAGGGAATTGGAACGTACAGTCAGGGAACTCGGTGATGGGTTTGCCGATGTTCTTGAAGCGGCGGATGATGTCCGCGAGACTCGCCGCAGTCCAGAAGCTACGCAAATCAGCATCCTTAGTCGTCAAAGGCCCCGAAACCACATACTACTGCTGCTTGAGTCGGAGCTCTTTCCCGACTGCGCTCCTTCGTCAGCACGCCTCATAAAAAAGAAAGCAGCGACTCACAAGTCGTATGATCGTTCGGATACAACACACTCGTGATCGCAGCCGCACTGTTACTCGACTCCACCGCCGCCTCGTAATTGCCCGCATTGAACGAATTCAGATCGAACCCGCGCTTCGGCTTGCTCTCCCACAGCCTCAGGTTGTTCGTCGTCTTGGTGTAGCACCCGGGGATCATCACGTCGTACCGACCGCCAGCACCTCCTGCCCGCCCGCCCACACCGCGCGCGGCGTGCCGTCGTTCAGGCGGTCCGCGTGCCCGTAGAAACGCACCTCGTACGAGACGTCGAGCCGCGGCAGTTCCCACGGGTTCTGGTTGTCGAGCCATGGGTCGGGGGCCTACGCATACTTCAGAAACGAGAAAGACAGAGGAAAGAAGCGCACGCACTTCGAGCTGGTCCACCTCAGGCGAGATGAGCTGCTGGAAGATCCCGTACTTGTACCTCAACCCATACCCCCACACGGGCAGCTCCTGGCTCGCGCTCGAGTCAGATAACACGCGGCGAGCCTTCCAAGACCGCCGTTCCCCAGCGCCGCGTCGCGCTCCTGGTCGAGCAAGTCCTCCATGCTGAAGCCGAGCTTCTTCACGCCGTCCGCGTACTTGTCCTTCAGGCCGAGGTTGAGGAGGGCGTTGTCGAGGGTGCGGCCCATGAGGAACTCAAGCGAGAGGTAGTACGCGCGCTTGGGGGCCTTGCAAGTGTACTGCAGCGAGGTCTCGTTCCAGTTGACGAGGAGGTTGTCGCGGACGGAGAGCGCGGCGGCTTGGTACGCGCCGAGATTGTCTGGATGTGTGTCAGTATGCAATAGATATTCTACGGAGACAGTCGCGAGTCAATCCGGATCTTCGAGCATTCGGGGCTCTAGCATCGCGTGCAACGCTCCACAAAAGCGCGCACGATCGCGAATTCGCGAATCGCGAGACTTTGTGTGTCGGGGATGAACGAAAAAAGGATGCGTTCCTCGCAAAGCCCAATAGATATTCGGAACGGCCGCGACGTGGAGTCAATCCACGCATTCAGGCGCTGGGGCTCTGGCATGAGGGCAATTGTTTCGAAAAGCGCGCACGAGCGCGAATGCGCGAATCTCAAGGCTTGGTGCATGCGTGCGCTCCCCGTTCTTCCTGCAATACAGAAGTCTCAAGATCCAAAATTACGCAGGATCGCGAATCGCGAGACTTGCTGAGTCGGGAATGGACGAAGAAAGGAATGCATGCGTGCGCTCCCCGCTCTTCCCGATTGACCCCAAAGCCGGCAGTACAGAAGTATCGCCTCGAGACACGTTCGTTGCAAGATCAGAAGAGCTTTCGACTTCTTGATACGATGTGGAGCAGACACAGACTTTACAGGTACTCACCGAGATTATACGGCTGCCTGGCGAGCGAGGTCTGTACATGATTCACAAAAGACTTGGTAATCGAGTCGACATCTGTGTAATCCAGTCAGCACGATTCTTGTTTTCTCTCTCCACATACCCGTGTCAAGATCGCGCATGCCACTCTTCCACACCGTCTCCTCGCCACGGGGCCACTTCTCTTTGCCCGCTGCATCGGTCTCAGGGAGATAACCTGCGAAAATCAAGCGAAAATGCTTCAGCTTCACTGCGATCTAATTGCGATATACTGATTTACTGACCAGTGAGAGTCCTGACGTGCCGCCGGGGACGCACAGGCTTCCCAATTGTCTTGGGGTCGATGAAGGTTGACATGGTGGTAGGAAGAAACGAGACGCGACGAAGCCCTGCACTTATACGGCGAAGATGACGTCATTCTGCTGATCGCGAGATACGTCTGGTCCATCGACACTTGATCACCTTTCGCTCCAGGCCTAGAATTCCAGACAGAACACGAATAAGTTGAAATTGTGACGATTTTATGAGTTCATATCCAACTGAAGCTCGCTAGAAACCTTGTACACGGCCCCCGACGGCAAACGCGGGAAACCAAGAGAGATAAGGCAAGCTCAAGGTGTCTTTTCTTATTTTCTCGCGACTGCAGGAAGCCAGTAGGAAGCCACCGAAGGAAACACACAAATCGGAATGCACACCGTTCGTGACGGGAACAATCAAACACTATCCTCGACATTTTTTCCGGACAATGAAATCCTAGGTTTCGACATGCGCAGCCGCTCTGCATATGCAGTTCACTGAACCGGCGGAGCAGCTCAACCGCCTTAAAATCCTCGCTGAAAGGCGTCGAAACCCCGCGCTGGTCTCCACAAGAAAGGCCAAAGAAAGGCGCGATCATGCTGAACACCATTGTGGTAGAACTGGAGGATTTCAGCTGAGTCAAATTCATTTTGATCGACGCAGGGAAGTCGGGGCGCAGAGAAAGTCGTTCCCTGGGCCGTTCGTCTGGAATCTACTGCTCAAAACACTAAGCACATGCAGCAGGATGGAAGGAAAAAATTCGCTGGGACACACGTCAATTTTGAACCTATCCCGCGCGGGATGTGCTGGTGGATGAGACGTCTACCCATGCAGTTCATGTTGGATAGAAAGAGTATGCATACGATTCTGTGAACTATCTTGCCACAGTGGTTAACTTTTCGACGAACTTCATTTACACGCACCAACCCAGCGGCGTGCGGGATCCTAAATAACACACGCTCAGTGAACACATGGAATCATACTTCAGCAGGAAAAGGACCATAGCAAGGCAACAGCTCGCGATGCCTAAGACAGCCGAATCGCCAGGGCAAGCAACCGCAATGTGGAACCGGGCTCCAGGTGGTCGGAGAACTTAATGAATATCAACGACGGTTGCTTCTCCGCTTTGAGTCCGCGCCGAGTGACGCGCTGTCCTCCTCATAGATCGGAGGATCCCAGAGCGACAGATGATGGGCGATGCGAGCGTTGTTATTGACCAGAGGCGGATCCGGATCCGGATGATGTGACGGTGTCTGACGCACTCGGACGCGACTCGGGGCCAGCGACATGTTGCAAGAAAGAAGGCCAGATCTTGCCGCCGCCTTATTTAATATTATTATTTGAGTGAGTCCAGGGCCCACATAATTACCAAATTGATAGATAGATTCCAAGTACAGCGACCGGGTACGAATCTGTTCTGCGCCATTTAGTTCGGTCACCGCCGACTCCGATTTCTGGGTCAAAGGTAAGTACTTGGATGCACGTACGGTGCTTTCCAGTGTACGGTCCTGCTGGCGACAGCGGGGATCGAGCGGGGATCCGGTACACAGGGAGGAAACCTTATTAACCCAGGATTAACCCGGGGCCGTTGGGCCTGTGGTGCACTTCCTTGAAGTCCTGGTGAAAAAGGAGGGGCCCCTGCGTAGGCTATTTTGTATCTGGATGTGCCAGGGATGGTTTCGATGGGCCCTGGGTCGTACCGACGTTTTGAGTTGAGGTCAAAATTGATACACGTGGTCTGATGACATTTGGCCAGGCAGCCGCCAGCACCAGATATAGAGCTCACTGAACATGCAAAAGACAAGGAACAAGACATATTGAGGATGTGGGACAAGTACATAAGTAAGTAAATGGCACCACTAAACCGTCCGCAGAGTTCACGCCCACGTCCTGCCGCGCAACTGGCTCGCGCGAGGCCACGAGCACCGTGCTCCTTCAGGGTACAGGTGTTGCGTCGGGTGCGATGGCGCGGTGCGGTGTCGGCGATCGTGCAGCGGGGAGCGCGGTCGTCGAAGGTGTGCGTGCACGGGGGTGCAGGTACGACGTCGTCGGGTGCCCTGACACAGTACGGTGTCGTTGAGCGCTAGCGTGCGCGGTCGTCAAGCGTGCGCGTGTGCGTGGGCTCAGGGTGTCCTGGCACGGTGCGGTGTCGTTGAGCATGTGTGTCCATGGCTTGAGGATATACAGGTGCTGCGTTGTCACTTGTCGGGTGCCGTGTGCGGATGCTGTTGATGCTCGGGCGACGGTGGCGACGGGGAGCGTGGACGTCGGGTGCACGTGGGCTAAGGGTGAAGGTGGTGCGACTTGCGCGCGGGTCCCAGATGCGGATGCCGGTGCAGATGGTGCTACAGATCCTGTTAAGTCATTTACCTCAGGACCAGAATTACCGGAACGTGCTTACTTTGGGTGTCAGGACGACAACGTGGGCGGTGCTTTGAGTCGTCGAGGGAGGAGTTCCTGACTGCGCCGTGCGTCCTAACGCATATGTGCAGGGGAACGGTACGAGCGCCCGCGGCGCCGCAAGCGCGTTGGGGCGCTTGGTCGGAAGTCCGCGCGCTGTGCTGTATACGGGTGAGGGAGCACCGCGTAAGGAAAGAGGGCATAGCGGAGGAAACGCACCGGCGTGCCTTCGCGCAGGTTTGCTGGGTGCTCGCAGCGCGGCGTCGCCTTGCGTACGGAGGCGCGCGGGGCCTATCCCATGCACCCGCCGCGGCGTTGACCAAGTTGTGGATGCTGCACGTTGCTCAGAGTTGATGTGATAGGCGGGCGACGGAGATACTCAGTTTCGAGCCCCAAAAAGTGTTTGTCTTGTTCTCTTGCGCTCGGGTGATCCAGCGGACACAGTGTGGCTAGTCCTAGCCAGTCTTGACCTTCAACATCTGACACAGTTGTCTTGAGAGTTTCTTGTTTTGAATCTTGCATTTGAATAGAGTGTTGACACCACCGGTTTGAGATTCCGAGTAAGGCGGTCAGGTCAGTCAGTTCTTGAGCGCAACAGAGGGAGCGGGCTTTGAAGGGAAGTTGCAGGAGAATGAGCAGAAGTCTTGACATAGTTGA
Organism: Mycena haematopus; assembly: GCA_029281435.1. Classification (NCBI taxonomy): domain Eukaryota; kingdom Fungi; phylum Basidiomycota; class Agaricomycetes; order Agaricales; family Mycenaceae; genus Mycena; species Mycena haematopus. The sequence goes on from JARJCV010000088.1 coordinate 96,129, forward strand.
GGGAGTCGGGGGTGCGACAGCGCCAGGGCCACAAGTGAAGGAACTTAGGAAGACGAAGAGGACGGCGTGGTAAGAGCAGAGAAGACGACACATCAACCTTGACGGCACATGACTTGATTTGGACACCCAAACAAACTGAGAGGACGATTCATCCAGGGCACAGCTCAAACAGCGAGGCTCAGGTTGAGATTGTGAAGAAATAACCACCGCACAAGGCTGCCATTGCACTCCACACATTTGCAATAAAATGCATTGAGCGCAAAATTAAATAACCCGAGTACATCTTCCGGGTCAAACGTGGGACTCGTTTAGTAATTTGTGCAGAACTCATCCGTACTTCTGGCTGTGTAACAATTAAAACAAAGGCTGTGCAGAAGGTTCAGGCTGTTGTTCCGATCAGGTTCCGATTACCGCCGATTACCCGCATTAAAACTCCGCTCGTGTCATCAACGTCTCACCATGACGCCGTCGCATCTTCTCAGGTCTCCCGAGCTGAAAATTTCTGGACCCAGCTTGAGCTAGCCTGCTTCCGACCGTGGGACTCACGGAAACCGCGATTCAGACTTTTTTCAAACCAGAACCTTGAACCTGGTGCGTGGAGGGCGAAACTGTTTGCAGACTGGTTAGGCGTTTCAGAGCTCTAGAGACGATCTGCAAACGATCTGCGGCAATGTTGCCGCAAAGGGGCGTATCCTAGACTACCATCTCGATGCTAGTGGTACATCCCCTTTTGTCGGCACCAACGCGCTACGGTATATAAACGCTAGACGGACAACCGATTCGTCAGGTTGACCCTTTTCACTTTCTTCCCTCACACTTTTTTTTCTGCCTGCAACTTTTCGGCAACTGCGTTGTCATTTTCATTCACCCACACAACTTTTAATTTTCTCTAAACAATAACCATGAAGTTCTCTGCTACCCTCGTCGCTCTCTCCCTCAGTGAGCACCAACGTTTCACCCAATCATAGCGTCCCTGACTTTTTCTCCTCTCTCAGTCGCCGTCCGCGTCACCGCCCACGAGCTCCCCTCCCGCTTCGCTGGACAGCGCCGTGGCAACCAGTTCGTGACGGGTCCCTGCACCCAGGACTCTGATTGCCAGCAAGGCTGCTGCGGTTTCAAGACCGGCAAATGTGCTGGCCCCGCTGTCGCACAGAGCAACGGCTCCGGCGGATGCGGTTTCGGCACCGCCGCGCCTAACTGCAACGTCGCCACCGCGCTCGGTCTCTCGGGATCCTGCATCGCAGGCGCCGTGAACGGCAACCTCAACGACCCGAACGTCCAGGCCGCCGCTGCCTTTGCCGCCAACCTCGACGGCATTGCCTTCACCCCGTCCACTGGTGCCGCTGCTGCCCCCGCCGCCGCCGCCCCGGCTGCCGCGGCCCCACCAGCAGCTGCCGCTCCCCCCTCCATCGCCTCCCTCGCGGCGAGTCAGCAGAGCAAGCTGACCGTCTTCGAGGTGTGCACGGCCGACTCGGCCTGCCAACAAGGCTGCTGCGGTTTCTCGAGCGGCAAGTGCGCAGGCCCCGACGTTGCGCAGACCAACGGGTCCGGTGGATGCGGACACGGTAACGCCGCACCGAACTGCGACGTCGCGACCCTCCTCGGCTTCAAGTCGTCATGCATCGGCGGTGCGGTCCAGGGTAACCTCCAGGACCCCGCGGTCCAGGCCGCGGCTGCGTTCGCTGCGCAGCTCGACAACCTCCCTTTCACCCCCTCCAAGTGATTGTAGACTGCGACCGACATATGTAGCATTCATGTATAGGGAAAACTGTGAATGAATTAATGATGATATGGCAAATTTAATTTTAAGGTTCCATGCGGCCAAGTACTGCTGTTGGTAAGATGAAAGGACGGGGTGACTCCATGCAACGACTTCGGGTCAATGTTAAGTTTCGCCGGCGCGACTCGATTTTTGAATATTAATGATTGGAGGAGTACACCACCGGCCAGAAGGCGCAGCTCGATTATAAGATAATCCAATGTACGCGGGTCACCCAACTCAAATCAGGGACTTCACGTAGGCTTGAGTTCAACTTCCTCCGAGACAATAAGGTACTCAAGGCCGACAAGCCCAATATATTGCGCTATGTAGTACTAGTAGTATGGTTAGCTGGAATATTTTATCTTTGAGGGGTGCCAATATATAAATGCTGCCAGTATCAAGTATTTCTGTCGGAGGAACAAGCGAAAGTCCACGGCAGGCACGTCGCGTCTTTGAATTTGAGAATTGCTCTCCGCATTTGCCAAAAATTCTTCAGACGGACGCCTCATCCCTTCATCTCAGCATCCTCCATGGGTGTAAGATATCGAAGGAGGAGAGATATGCCAATGGATTCATAGCTTCATCAATGATGGAAAAGTGCGATGCGCACCTCTCGATTAATGTGCTCTCGCAGCTGAGCTGTGGCAGAGAAAACAAATGGATTTATGCTCACCACTGAATTCAAAGCAGTGTTCGCCACTTGAACGGGAGGGATGACTTTGGACGTGCGACGCAAAGAGGCAGCGCTGGAAGACGAATGTCGCACGTCGTCCAAAATTGCTGCTGTGAGATTTGAGAGAAAGATGGATATGAGCCATTTGGTGAGCGCTGGGGGGCCGGCTCGAGTATCGTGCCAGTAGCGGGTGAGAGTGAGGAAAGTGTATTGGTTGTGTACCGGGTATTCGGACCGAGTCACAAGACAATGTTGAACCGTGAGAAACAAGTCCTAAAGAGGAGGCTGTAGTTCGCCTTCAGCACCGCAATCGAACCTTGACACGCTTGACGTGCTGCGATGCATCATCTGCCTCCTTAGCTCACAGGTCTGGACTGCGTCATCAAACTCCATCGGCAAGCACTCAAAGTATTTGATTCATATTGTTACAAAACGTTTCCGGGCTAAGCAACAGCGCAACAGCTGAGGACAACAATAAACAACTTGAAGATGATTAGGGAGGGCCACTCGACTTACCGATTCAAAAGTCAACGATAGATTTCTTAACAGCATTGGAACTAGCTGTCGTCGCCGTTGTCGTCTGCATCGCCGCGTTAGCAACAGGCATTGAAGTTTTACTATGGGAGTTACCGATATCCTCTTGAGTGAGCTCGTCGGAGTCAGGACCATCGGGATCAACTGGCATCGGTGCGTTCTCGTCGTCATCGGCAGGCATTGTGGTGGGTAAGTAGGTAGAGTTAATTGAGTGGGATGCTCTATCGTCTTGTCCTGTTCATTCTCCTTATATACGTCCAGTAGGGTAACATGATCATACGGTACTTTAGCCGTGCGTGTGTATTTCCTTGCGACTAGACGCCCACGGTATCAAAGTGTTCATTCCGAGTGTCAGACTCAGGTATGCTAAGCCTAAACATAACAATTACTGTGATATCTGTCCAACCAATTTCAGGAATGGTAGTATCGCTCTTCTTCAAGCTAAACCCTATTTCGATGAGACCAGAGTTGATGTTAGACTTACCATAAATCCTACTAACCTCTCTCTCATTGCGCGGACGGATTAAATCAATATTGCTCGGTTGAAAGCTTGAATGATAAAAGACGCCCAGATAAGACAAGGCGCTGGAGAAGTCGACTTTGACGCGGTCCATTCATCATGTTGCAAAGTGTCACGCGCAAGGCCATTCATAGCTTATTTTCCCAATATTTCCGGTGCTAAAGAAACATTGACAGCAGTTAAGCGCCAACTTACACAGGGTGAATGATTCTAGTTGCCGCGATTCTCGCGTACAGACCAACGTCGGAGGCACTATAGCAGTTTAGCGCCTTATCGTACATTCGCCCTGTCAGAATCAGGTCTTCGACATCTGGCACCCATACTTAGTACGGGCACGAGGACCACTTACCAATACTTCGGTCTTCCATTTTGCCATCGTAAATCTTCCGGGTCGGAGCAGCCTAGTGCATTCAGTCGGTAGTGTGCTCACTGTGCCTGTTTGATTTTCGCCGACTTGACCACTCCGTCTACAATCTGTAACCCCCACACCATGGACCACTTTATAATTCCCGCCGGGACAAAGCATATTCGTGTACCGTTTAAATGCACCGAACCCTACGACGGAGGGGACTTCTTCGAATATCCAGCTCGCAAGGGATGGACCAAGGAGGAGCTCTTGGGCTGCGGCGGCCACCACGGCTTTGGCAAACATACCGCTGCGGAAGTCGAGGCCTTCTTTCAGACCTGGCTGTACTTTGGCACGCTCATCTCTGTGTTCAAATTGAATGGAATAAAGGTCAGACCTGAGGAGTTCATCACCACCGATGAGGAATCCAGACAGGTCATTGTAACGACTGCCGAAGCCCTACCCCGAGGACTCAAAGCATGGAGGATGAACGGGATCAGAGATAGAGAATCGAAGGCGGTTGACAGAACCATCGCGGTACTGAAGAGGGTGGCCACCTATATCGACCGGTACTGCGGGGTTGAAGGCCGGGAGTTTGACGGGTCCATGCGTGCGCCGACGAATGCTATTCCCTGGCCGGTCGCGCCAGAAATAGCCATGTCGATCATTGGCCTGGGATTCGTCTTCAAGGAGGCGATACGAGATATGTACCGGGTTTCGATCTTTGATATGCGCTGGGGAGGTAGCCCATTGCTGAAGTCGAAACTGCTGAACGCCGGCTGGTGCCCGTTGGACGTGCGGAGGCTCTTCTCGGACGTCGGAATCGACGGGCACTATTATCTCGCGCTCGCAAAGTTTCCACACAAGATCGCCCTGCACAGCGGATGTAACGAGCGCGCATGCGTCGCGAGGAAAGTCGACGAGAGCGCCTACGTTATCCCGCACTTGCACACCGGATTATGTCCGGAGGATGTGGCGACGCTGGACGTGGTAGAAATCATCAAAAAGGGAGGGATTCCAGTACTATCCTGGGTCAAGGACCTTGGCGGGGGCCATTCTGGGTTTATCGTGGAGGATACGCGCAAATCCGAGTTACCCTTCGTCGCCATTTCGCATGTGTGCGTCGTCTATTTCGGTGTGAGCCCCTGGACCAACCACAACTTCACAGATGGGCCGATGGGCTAGGGAACCCGAAGGAGAATTCTCTGCCAGTATGTCAGCTGGAGCGCATTCAAACTCGGGTAGATGCTGTTTTCCCAAACGGGCCTCATCCTGCCCGATTCTGGATGGACACACTTTGCATCCCCGCAGCAAAGAAATATAACGATCTCCGAAAGCAGTCGATCCCACTAATGCAGGAGATCTACAAGCGGGCTTTCGCGGTGCTTGTATTCGACGCAGACCTCCAGCAGCTGTCTCTTTCCAGTACGTCCCACGAGAAGGCCATATCACTATACATGTCCAACTGGGTTCACCGCCTGTGGACGTTCCAAGAAGGGATGTTTGCCAAACAGCTGTATTTCCAGCTCAAAGATGGCTTGGAGGATATCACGACTAGCCCCAAACCCGTGGATGTCGAGAACCCAGAACCCGTGGATGTCGAGGATACAGAACCCGTGGACGTCGAGGATGTCGAGGATGATGCATGGGATGAGGAAGAGGAAGAGGAAGATGTTAGCCCCGAGTTTCCGCACTCCGCGCGCATCGCCATAACGAACCATTTTGTGATCCTCAAAGACTTCGTTGAGCTCAAGGCGAGCGGCGGCCCCGTTATGAGGGACTGGCTGATTATAATGCTCCCCGATCTTGCCCACGCCCTGCTCCAGCGCACCACCACGAGGATGTCAGACGAGGCGATCTGTGCTGCGACTATCTTGGGCCTCGATGTGAGAAAAATCCTTGGTGACCAGGATTCAGACGGAGAGGACGAAGAAGAGGATCTCGTCGCCAACAGAACCCACACCCTGCTCCAGCGCACCACCACGAGGACGTCGGACGAGACGATCGGTGCGGTGACCATCCTCGACCTCGACGCGGGTAAAATCGTTCGTGATCTGGATTCAGAAGCAAAGGTCAGAAAAGAAAAATATCTCGCCGCCAAAAGAATGGAGGCTTTTCTGCGGGAGATGCGTACGTTCAACCCAGGAATCATCTTCCACCACCAGAAACGGATGAAGAGGGAGGGATACCGTTGGGCGCCGGCCACAATGATGGGTGTGCAGCCCGGCGATTTTTCCAGAGACATGGAGGGATCAGCGGGATCTTTCAAGGGACAAGGTCTGAGTGTGCGATATCCAGGTTTCATCCTCGAGACCGTTACTGCCGACTCGCAGGTCGAAATCATAGTGATGGTCGAGCAATATAATCGCCTGTTTCGCGTCCAGATCTTTCCGGAGGCCGACGAACTCTTGGTATGGAATCCGAGCGCCGTGTTCGCCGTGGTGACGTTCAAGCCGCTTCCATCACGGCGGAAGGAGAACACCGGGACCGAGGCGGTAGTCGGGATACTCAAAGATCCTGCCGCAGTCCACGACGAGCAAGTCAAGCAGCGCAGTAACAAAAACGTGTTGGAGAAAATACGGTTGAGGTGCGAGTGGTCCGCGTGGGTGGAACCCTTGGAAGATCAGACGGCGAGTGCACTGGCGGTCAAAGCTGATGTGCTGGGAGCCACCCAAAAATGGCACCTTTGGTAGTAGACTCGGCTTCGACGTTGGTCATCGACGATCTGCCTTCAGGCTTTCCGTATTATTTTTGATGAAAATTGAGTTGGAGACAACTGTCAAGGTGCTGAGCGCTGGAAATTGGTCTTACTTTGAGACATTTGCTGTTCGAGCGGGGATATGTTTCAGCATGGTGGAGGGGAGCAACGGATAATTGCATCCCAGCGAATTAAAATTCTCAATAGTGGCGGCCTAGGTTTACCACGCTCCTCTTTGTGCCACTGCTCTGGGAAAGGTGTTACACAAAGTTAGGACGATGAAAAAATAAACGCACTAATAATAAGTAGGCCCTGCTCAACTGTCATTATCGATTGTCCACATTGAAAAGCCAGAAAAGAAGCCATCTGGCGGACCTGTTAAGCTTTTCAGGACGAGGGCCGTCGTCGCAGGGAAGAAAACCCCGGGTCATGTGACTGCATGATGTAGTTTCGGCACATCCCGGTGACGACTTGGCTAGAACCAGGCTGAGGCTGATTCCGACGGAGGACCTTGAGTACCCCACTCCGCCCGCCTCAATAATGGACCTGCATTTGAGTGGCGCGGCAGGTCGGCACGGGTCGCCGGCCGGCGCCAGATGACGGTGAGCGACCTCATTGCATGACGACATCTTCGCTCCTGAACTTATCCTGAACTATCATGGACCCCACGAACAAGCCAAAGGGTCCTTCGCCGCACTATTCTCTTTACCAACGCCAAATTTTCAAAGAAGGAGGAACGACCGGCCGGCGTATGTTTCAATTTCAACTCGTCCAACGTACGACCTAAAAAAATTGTATTATCCAGTGCCCAGTTTCTCGGTACATCCGGAAGAGCTTGGCGAGTCAACCAAGAACAAGCTGAATGACAGGGGATACTTCTATGCCAACTCGAATGCGGGCCTCGGTTGGACTGATCGCGCTAATCGCGAAGCGTTCTACCACTGGCGAATCATTCCGCGCATGCTAGTTGACACCACGACAAGGGATCTGACAAGTGAGAGCAACGTACGCACTCCGCTCCAATGCAACTCACCCATTTATGTATAGCGACGATTTTTGGACACCGTATCCCAGCACCGATTTTATTCGCACCGATTGGGATAAACAAACTTTACGCACCGCAAGGCGAGTTGATACCAGCAACGATAGCGGGGGAATTGGGTCTTCCCGTAAGTGGCTACGTCTCCAGAGTCAAAGAAGCGAAACTGAAACCTCTTCCTTATAGTACTGCCTTTCAACTGCCGCTTCTCAATCTATTGAAGATGTAGCAGCCGCGAACGATGCTGCAGCGGAGAAGAGAAATGAAAGCAACTCGGTGTATTCATACCGAGGTGCGCAAAAGTCGAATACCTCTTCCTCGCCGCGGTTTTTCCAGCTGTATATGGGACACGACGATGAAATAGTAAGCTCGCAAGAACGTCTTCAAATTTGTGTTACCTGAATTCCGTCCACCAGACCTTGAGTTTGATGACGCGAGCATTCAAGAGCGGATTCGATGTCTTGGTTCTCACCGTAGACACCTGGCACCTGGGCTGGCGACCCACCGACATCAATATAGCAAATTACGCGTGATTGCTTTCTTCCTTATTCTCCCAATTTGGTTTATTCACTGTTGCTTTCTAGATTCTACTACCCTGGCTCCGTGGGTACCAAGGAACCGGTATGGCGGAGCTAATATTCAACCCAGGTTGGAAACGAACTGGGAAAATCGGACCCGGTGTTTATGCAGAAGTACGGCAAAGAGCTGGAGAACGACTCTGGAAAATGGATCGACTCCTCGGTATGGCATGGCAAAGCTCACACCTGGGCAAAAATTCCGTGGCTCATCAAGGAAGTGAGCGACCTTGTTTGAATTCGGTATACACGAGTTTGGATTGATTTTGCGACGCAGTGGAAGCGCATATCAAGCGGTCGCCCCTTCGTGCTAAAGGGCATCCAGAACGTCGCAGATGCGCGCCGGGCGCTGGAGATCGGATGCGAAGGAATTGTCGTAACAAACCATGCTGGGCGGCAGGTCGACGGCGCCGTGGGCAGCCTTGAGGTGCTTTCTGAGATTGCGCAAGCCGTCGGAGACAGTCCGTGTCCTTCTATCCTCCCTTGCATCACTAATCCCGCCCCAGAGATGACCATTATATTTGACTCCGGAATTCGCACAGGTTCGGACGTCTTCAAGGCCATTGCCTTGGGCGCCCATGTAGTGGAAGTCGGGCGCCTATATGTGTGGGGTATGGCGCACGAGGGTGAGTCTGGCTGTAGACATGTCATGAAGTCCCTTCTTGCGGTAGGAATCATCCATCCCACAATTCCTTGGCTGATATTCTTCTCACTCATCCAGGATCTGGATATAACAATGACGGTCGCAGGTTATCAATCAATTGAAAAAGACGTCAGAGGAAATAAGGACGCTTTGAGATATAATCCGTACGGTGTTCCACCTGGAAAAGGTGACCATGCGAAATTGTAAACAATCAGACCCCAGTAGTTAAGGATTAACAAATGGCCGATTACTACCTAATCAGGGGGCAATGAAGCGCTGTTGGCCTCCTTCATCTGCAGCAACTGTAATCCCCCTCTCTTTTGCAACGAGCTTCTTCTTCCAGAGTAGACCCGCGTAATTGCCTTTGTTATAATGAGCAGCAGGGTCTGAAGTTTTGGCTCGACCAAGACGTCTCGTATAACTGCGCGTATATTGGTGTGGGTCGAATGTGCCTTCCGAATGCATGAGCCGCGCTGAGGTGTTAGCGAAAGGCTCCTCGATGATAACTGGGTCCGCAGACGGGATCACCACGTCTGCCGGCGATGCAAGGATCATCGGCGATGGCTGCCCAGGTGTGAGGTAGTGGGGCGCTGGTCTTTCGGATACGTCGCCAAGAAGGACGATGGGCACGGTGGTCCTAAGATACAGTGTGTGTTCCCAGGCTCGCTGTGGCTCGCCCACGGCAGTGTAGGGGTCCCACAGGCCGTCCTCTGTGTTGGAGACATCATCGGCGGTTTGGTTCATCTTCAATATCGTCAAAGTTGGATTTGTTGAGCTTGGTTCCCATGCAGTTGGCAACATCACGCGAATATGAGACGGTGAGGCCAAGTTCCAAGGCAGCCTCCATGGAACTGTAATACGACGAGAAGTTTGGGATGGCTGTGATGGGGATCGGGAGTTCGAAATCCAAATAGGGTTTGGCCTCGGTGAGCGGACCCTGGCGGTTTGGGATGTTGGAGAATAAGCAGAATGAATCCTCTCCGTCTTTCACACCGGAAAAGGAAAAATTTCAGTGAGGTTAGAAAGGCTACGTGAATGTAGTACTGTCTGTTTCAGAATTAACTTTACTGAAAGTCCGATTTTCAGAATTTGTGAAAGACAAACTGAAAGATGTACTTTCAGAGTACCTTTCGAAAATCCTGAAATATGTACTTTCATAAGGCCATGAAAGCAGTGATGAAAGTTCAACTTTCAATGTACCTTTCATAAAATCAGAAACAGGTATTTTCAGGGTTTCTTGCTTTGTTTCCTTTGTTCAAGCTCCTGAAAGAACCATCTTCAGGGGCTTTGAAAGGTGTGTTGAAAGTTGAGCTTTCATCACTGCTTTCATGCGTCTTATGAAAGTACGTATTTCACCAGTTCTGAAAGGGACTCCGAAAGTACATCTTTCAACTCCTCTTTCACAAATTCGGAAAATCGGACTTTCAGTAAAATTAAATTTGAAACAGATAGTACTACATTCACGTAGCCTTTCTAACCTCACTGAAATTTTTCCTTTTCCGTGTTTCTTCTTGAAGATATGCGAAGAAGAGTCGACAGATATGACTTCTCCTCTAATTCCTGACCAATTGCAAAGGGAACTATTGAAATCCGGATCACCGCCCGTCGTCGCGCGTTCGACGGCCCAATGGTGGATTTTGGTGTTCTGGAAGAAGACGGAAAGATCGGACATCTTGGTCGATCCGTTTGTGGCACGAATCGTTACTCTGCCTTTCAATGAACGTCCTGCATGAAATTTAGATCTCAAGTTGTCCGGCAAGCGCAGAATATGAAGTACCTCTCTGTATGATATTCCCGTCCTCTAGTGTGACCTCTGCGGCGAAAACTGACCGCAGGTCTCCAGGGAGACATCGTTCTCTGTCATCTAATGTTTTGCGAGTCTGAGGAAGGTCTTTTTGACAGTCCTCCGTTTCCGCAAAGGTTCCGTTCCACGTGAACGGCGTCGTCTTTGGAAAGGGTTTCGGAAATGTGGGTAAAAAGGTCGTGTACCCGGCCCGCAAATCGATTGTTCGACCATCGGTGAAGTTCACAACCTAATAAAATACGGAAAATTTATGGGAACGTAGATCTGTAACGGAGTCGGAGAGAGACTTACGGCGATGTAATGATATCCAAGGTCGCTAGACGCGTGCCTCTTGAGCAAGTCAAGAGTGTGATGACGATAACTTTGGAAAGACGGAGGAAAATTGACGGCAGGTGAGGCGACAATGAAGGGTTTGACGATCGGTCGGGAAAACCCTATGAATGCGTGTCAGAATTGCCTTCCGAGTAAATTATGCAAAGGAGACGGCATACTGGGGTTATTTTCAAGAAGGGTGACCTCTGTGGACCAGGCCCTGCGCTGTTCCGCATGGACGACCCACAACGCATGGTCGCTCATTGCTCTATCATATGGGCCGTAATCATACACTACTTCATTCGCGCCGGAACCGCTGCTGCCCCCAAACCCGAAGGAGCGCAGGTCATCCGGGAGAGTCTGGTTGTCGGCCTTTTGAATCTCAGGGATAACCGCACCCTGTCGCAGATGTTTGACTTCGCCGAATTCGTCCAGTTGAAGGCGAAGCGACACAGAGGCAATCTTGTCAGCGCAGTGTGCTTGGATCACCTTGATGCGCAACTCGCCTTCAAGAGAAACCAGATTCAGATTACCCTGATTTCGCGACCGAATTCACTTTTAACGCACCGTGAGAGACACGGTTAGGGGCTAGATCTTCGGCGCGGACCCATGCTTGCACAGTACAGTCTGAGGATCCCGCTGGCCCAGTTGTATTGTGCGACAGCGAGGCCGCGACCGTAGTCGCTAGGATTGTGGTGACTAACATGGCTTGCCACTGGGGGTTCATGGGAACTAGAGATGAGTCACCTTGGGATGCTGGTACACCTTTATATCGTCCGTTCAGCGCGTATCTTCCTTCATTGCTGTTCCTGATCCCTGATGTGCTCCCGCACGTATACGGAATGCGGGGATTATTGTGCAGTTTTGAATTAACCTGGACCTGGGAGTTATGAATGGTGTGCATTCCAGACCAAATTATAATTAACACGAACAAGCGGCCACTGCTCGCCGGCCTCGCATCCCCTTCCTCTCGTGTGCACTGGAACTGGAACAGAGATGGATTGTGTCTGCGAAATTTATTGAAAATAAACTCACGAACTGAGCGTTCAAGCGGTCAAACTTCAAGACGACCCATTTCACTGGATCTGTCGAGCCTCAGCCTGCACAGGTCAACTCAGGTGATGCATGGGTGGAAACAGAGAGGAGGGAAGGGGTATTACTAAGAAGCCGGACTGGGACTCGGATGGCTGCCGCTGATGGCGGACTTCGAAAAGGCTTCGTCATGACTTTGTTGAATTATCGCGAATTTTGAGGTGTTCTGAACAAGATCAGAACCTCCCTCCTCCGCGACTTTGGAGCTTTTGGTGATGCGGGGACTGAACTTGTATTGTGCGGCGCGTCGAGAAAAACGCTGGGTAAGTACTAAGGGCATGCAGATAAGTAACCGCCAAGCGAAATGATGACAACAAGTAGTGCTGGGAGGGTCCAGTTCAGAAATCGTTCCGAACCGGAATCGAACTGAACCGGACGCCGCGTTCAGGTTCAAGTTCGATTCGGCGTTCGGTGGGTGAGCGTCGCGTTCGAACGCCGAACCCGAAAATTGACCGGATGAATGATTTTTAGATGATTTACTCACCTTTTTGGCTTCAATGTTGTACAAATCACACGTCTCAGCCTCTTACCCATCGCCCCATACGCCCCAGCATTGAACGCATGTTCAGCTTCGGTTTTGCGTTCGAACGATTTCGGGGATCTCGGGGAAGTAAACACTCGCCTGAAATAATATCTGTCAAAGTTCTGCAGCATTATCAAGACCAGAGAAGGTGTCTAGAATGTTATAGTGAGGTGCAGACGCTTTCAGATAATGAATTATGCTCACCAACTCTGTTGACAGCTCACATCTGTCAGGCCTGCATCTAAAGACCGCAAGAGTGCTTCGAGTTTCGATTGAAGGGAGGTTCAAGGTTCGGGTGTTGGTCGAACCGAACGCGGGTTTCGAGCCGAACCTTCCCAGCACTATCGTAACGACAAGAGCGCGCGCGGTGCGTTCGCGGCCCACTCAATTGGAGGCTATTCACCAAGCCGAATTGCATATAGATTCGGCGCTCGATTGAGCGGCGCGCCGGCCAAGTTTACCGCTCTCGATCCAATCCAACGATCCGCACCTGATTAAGCAAACGCAAACTCTAAAAGAGACATGAATAATGTTATATAATGAGGGTATGCAAGTTTTCGGCCTTGCGCACGACTATGACCAGAAAACAGTCGAGGAATTAACGGCGGGACCGACCTCGAAGAATTAGATATCTACAGCTAGTAAGTGGCATTCAGGTCAGACATGTCCCGTTTCCTCCTCGTTCTCGTTTTTCGTCTTCTCGGACTCATAGCCCAGTTCGTTACTTCGCGAACCGTGAGAGCCGTGGTGGTGGTGGTGGCTCATATGCACGTCGTCATCGGTTGTCGAGCCGAACTGGGTGGATTTCTGCCCGCCAGCAAACCGGAGCTCGGTCACCGTTGGGCCTGCGGTCGTCGCGGGACTCAGACCGGACCCTATGCGCACGATGATGAGAGAGAACTGCCAAGTTAAACCGCAAGTCAGCGTTGGGATGAGATGTAAATTCAAAGGGCACGTACAGCTATGCCCTGTACGCCGGTTGGTTTTCGGATTTAGTTGGGAAGGAAGGATGCAGCGTGGATGGAGGGAACGTACCACGATACCCGGCATCTGAACACACCACAAGTAATCAACATTCAGTTTCCTGATACAACGTACCCAGACGTACCACGCTGAGAATACAGTATTGCACATTATTACCCTGAACGGTGGGAACCATCATCGCAATCAGACACACAGAATATATCGCAGCTACATATCGAAAACGGAAAATCAGCGTCTCTCAACGAGAAACCCAACTGTGACGCACCCGACTCGATAAGAATAGTCATAGTCGTGCCGATATCAAGCAACGCGACCATGGTGAGTCCCTCTAGGCGCCGCTTCGTCACGTAGATGCGGAGTGAAATCAACACTGTGCGATCATGAATTAATTGATTGTTGAGTGCGGAGGGGAGGAGAAAGAAAGAAGTCGGGCTCACGGGTACATATTACATTGAGCGCGAGCGTGAACGAGTAGAACACAATGGCATGGGTCGAGACATTTTTGCCGTCTGGACTCGTCCCCGCAGCCAGCTCTCGTATCGCTTGGATGAAGAGCGCCCCGGTGACTGCGCAGTTCGCGAATATCAATTCAGCAAGTCGCAATTCAACGGAAGCTGCACCAACGCACCGATGTCGGCGATGGCGAGCAACGCAGGTAATGCCGCAACAATCAGGTTCCCGCCCCAGATTGCATACACGCGATACACCTATATATAACACCGGAAAAATCAGTGGTTGGATTTAGACAGCCGCACGGCCTTCACGGCCTTGGGTGGGTGCTTCACGTACGACGAAGATGTCCGCAACGATGGTGAGCGCGATGTAGGTCCCCGTCCGGAACATTGCGCCGTTGCCAAAGTCCTCGAGATAGAGGTCTGCGGCGAAGGGAAGTACGGGATCGTATGTGAATGCCTCCACGACGGCCTTGTTGTCGAGGATCATGCGCTGGTACGAGGATCGGGATCAACAATGGATGAATTTTTTTGAAGACGTATGACACGCACCATGGTAATGAGGAAGAAGAGCACGAGACTTGTGAGGAGCAGCCGCACGGAAATGTGCCCCTGCCCGTTCTTCCTGCGGAAGATAATCTGCAGGCCCTGAAGAAAATACGACAGATACAGGCCTCCGGGGGAGTTAACGCGTCTACGGTGTGGGTACGAGAACCGCGCCGCTCACCATACGCCAAGGTCTCTAGTATGGCGCCAACGAGGGCGGACTTGGAGTAGCTCAGCATGAGGGGAAAGGTGGCGGGGGAGAGTCCAAACCGCGCTCCAGGCCATCATCTGCTACTTGTAGCCGTCCGTAATATCGGCAGTGGGCTCGCTTCGTTGGAAGATCACAGAAACTCCACGAAAAAACATAATATTAATGATGTGCGTTACTTCCTTTGATGTTTTCTTTTGGCGGTCAGTTCGAGCTTCTGTGGCGGCAAGAAATAACGAAGACGTTGGCAATTTACAGGCACAGTACTTAAGTACTGTACCTGACTTACCGCTGGGTAAATTTGGATCCACTAGCCGAGTCCTCGGCTAGGAAAACGTTCGACATTCGCATTTTTTTCAACTCACCTCTGTGCTGCCTAGCAACAGGGTAGGAATACAGTGAGTAGATGACCTACCAACGTACCTACATACCAGGAAGAAGTTTTGCAGACTAGACTTTCTTGGAAGATTGTCGCGATATGTACGGCATGATAAGTCACAAGGATTTATGTACGCGGCGCTTGTGGATGTTCTGTATGTTCTGATACAAACTGTATTAGAAAAACACATGCAAGTGGCCCACGTTCTTCGGGGTTTCATCATGGCGGAGTCGGCAGCGAAGTGCGAGGGCGAGAGTCGGACTTGGAGGAAGGCAAAGGCCGAAGATGGCTGTGCCCATCGCAAATCCGATTGCGATAGCGATTCGATGTCCAAGGTCCTGGCTCAGTGGAAGCTGGTTGCATCCGCGGCGGGTCTGCAACGCTCCTCGCAGGCGTTTTCTGTTATCGGTAGTCGCGGGTATGTGTTTGGGGGCGAGCTACGCCCACGCGAGCCGCGCGACAGTGCCATTCACCTCATTGACCTCCAAAACGCGGGCCACAATACATCCATTGAAACCATCGAGCGCGATCCAAGACCGACCCCGCGCGTCGGCTCAGCGAGCGCGGTCCTTGGCGAACAAATGTTCCTCTTCTCAGGGCGGGGTGGCGTCGCTATGGCCCCGATTGAGGAGCACGGCGCGATCTGGAACTTTGCGCCCAAGACCGCTTCGTGGACACCTATCCAGCCTAGCGATCCAGCTGCGCCGTACCCGCCCGCCCGCAGCTACCACTGCTCCACGTCGGATGGCAAGTCCAAGCTCTTCGTCCATGCCGGCTGCCCGGAGAGCGGCCGTCTTTCTGACCTCTGGGCGTTCGACACCGCAGCCAGCGCCTGGACGCAGCTCGCTCCCGCCCCAGCCCCGCCGAGAGGCGGCACCTCCATGGCGTACCTCGACGGCAAGGTCTACCGCATGGGCGGTTTCGACGGCACGCACGAGCTCGGCGGGCAGATCGACATCTACGACGTCGCCGCAGACGCCTGGAGCACCCATGCCTTCGAGCCGGACGGCGTGAACGGCCCCGGGCCCCGTAGTGTCGCTGCGCTTCTCGCGCTCAAGGTGAAAGGCAAAATGTCGCTTGTCACGCTCTTCGGCGAACGCGACCCCAGCTCTCTCGGTCATCAGGGTGCCGGCAAGATGCTGCGCGACGTTTGGCTCTGGCAGGTGGAGAGCCGTACTTGGAGCCAGGTCGTTCCGGGCGAGGGCGAGGCACCTGCTGCTAGAGGCTGGTTTGCGGCCGACGTCCTGAAACAAGGCGGCGACACAGATGCCGTCGTTGTACAAGGCGGCCTCGGCGAGACGAACGACAGACTGGATGACTTGTGGCTCCTGGCTTTCGAATAGTGTTTTTGTTCGTTTCGCGATTCCTTTTAGTTCTTTCACCGGCGCCGGTTGTAAACTTTATGCTGCTCGACCTATCAACGATTTCCGCCATATCAGTCTCATAGCTATTCGACTGCGGACATCATACGCGGCGCGGTGAGGGCGGGATATATGATCGCCGTATTCTGCTGCTGTTGCTGGAGCACCATTGTCGCGACTACTCGAGATGAGGTGGTATTGCCACTGAATAAATCCGGCGCTGTCGGGCACGGGGGCGGAGAGTCCTCCGGGTGAGGGAGCCTTCCGCGTCGACCCGTTTGCGGTGGACCTTGGTGTGTTGGAGAAGGGAACTGCAAGACAACAATTTTCAATCATTATTAGGAAAAAAAAGACGTCGGACACAGTTGCGTTTCTCGTGCGTGTGGATGGAGCATTCGATGACTTGAATTCATGCATTTGAGGCATATGCGGTCGTTCTGAGACAAAACTGCCACTCAGTGGAAGCGGATGGGGCAGCGAGTCGAGGAGGATAGAAAGTTTAAAGTCCGCTGATGGCGCTTCGCGAGAGACGCCTAGGCTTACCAATTGCAAGGCTCGAGGGACACTCGTCGACACCTTCGTTGGCGGCGACAGACCGAGACTCAGATACGTGTAAATACGCGGCAACGTGACTGACACGCAGTAGTAGCACGCACTGCGCGATCGGATGCAGACGATCATCATGTGGGGGACACGACTCTGTGCCTGCGCATCGACGTGGCCCAAGAGTCCGCAGCACGTCTCCCGAAGATTTAAATAAAATCAAGATAATAAGGCAGGAGTCAGATCCACACCCTTACTCATACTGCCAACTCCTCCCCGAAACAATCCATCCGCCGTATCGATATCTAAGATGAGCACTGGCATCGATCCCTCCTCTCTCACCCGCTGGCGCGAGTATCTCTCGGGGTGAGCCCAGGTTGTGCCCGCGGTGGATCAATGTGTATATAAATCCCTGCGCAGGCTGGAACAGCAGTACGCCCTCCCAGTGAAACGATTCGTCACAGAATCATATGAACAACACCCGTTCGCGACGGTGCGCGATTTCACTCATCATACTTTCAGACCACCTCATCTTATATGTTGATGATATTCGATTGTAGACCGTCCTGGTGATTTTCGCGGCTTCGGGCTTCGTCCCAGTCGCTGTTTTAGCGTATGTTGATTTCCCCCCCTTGCTCATATTTAATCCCGAATTGCTGACCGCGTACATCCAGAGCAATCGCAGTTTTCACTATTTGCACCGCAGTTTCTCTCTGTCTTCTCATTCTTTTGGGCCTCGGTATGAATTGAAATTCACTCCACAAATTTCAATGCATTTCTGAATAATGTCTTTCCCCACAGCCCTTTGCTTGGTCGTCCTTCTGTCGACTGTGCTACTTTATTCAACTGTCATTACTCTTCTCTGTGCGGGCGCGATCCGTCTCAGGCAGCGCAGTCCCGGGGGTTTTGGTTGGAACTTCCCAGCGTATCACACTTCCGCCGCACCTCCAGCTCCAGAAACGTCCGACCCCACCTCGACCCCCCCAAATCCGAATTCAAACAACGGCCTTCCCCGGACCACTCCATCACCCACGGCCAATCACACCCCCCACACCCGCTCCTTCCTCTCTCTTCTCCGAGTCATCCGCCGGAGCTGGAAATTCATCCTTGCCGCCTTCCTCACCTACGAACTACTCCTCGGCTCCCACCCCCTCCACATCCTCCCATACGCCCTCTCTCGCCCCTTCGCCCTCCTGCGCATCCTCGCCGTGGTGCCATTCGAGCTGCTCGGATGGAAGGCCACACTCGCGATACTAGTCCTCCTCATCCCGACCATTGTGCGGCTCGCTCGCCGCGAGCGCGCGACACCGACACAGGCCCAGCTGCGCGCCCTCCTCGAGAAAGCCCGTGCCGCCTCGGCGCAGTGTGCGGCGGTCGTCGCGTTCCTGCGGGCGGAGCTGGAGAAAGTGGATGGGGAGCTGAGGCAGTGGGACGCGGAGGGTTCTGCTTCGGCGCCTGGTGTGCATGTGGACATGGAACCGGAGGCGCCGCTTGAACGAGAGGCCCAGCCGGAGGAGACGACGTACGAGATGGTTTCGCCCGTGGTGGCCGGTACCAGTCTTTTCGTACCGGTGGAGGTGTCGACCCTACGTGCGCGCAAAGTTTCAGAATCTGGAGGGAGATCTGAGGACGAATAAGTTTTTAGCGCATACCATTTTTATAGCTTACTTGCATCTACGGGCACTTGGGTTGCCTTGATTTGGGCTTGGAATAGGAGGAGGAGGAGGATATATTATACTGACATAGTGTTCAAGATTGGTCACATTTGGTTGAATTTTTGACTTACTGTTCTGTTGCTGTACAATTATCCAAGGATACACTACTCATAGGAGAGAAAATATCACAACGTTTGCAGAGTACTGTACATTGCGGTACAATCGAAGAAAATCATAAGGAGTCGTGAATGGGATGATATCCCAAGAAAGATCCGCTACGTGGCATGAGCGGCCCCCGCGTCATGACCAAATGCGATGTTGTTCCCATGCTCATTGTCACTCTCATACTCACTCTCGCTGTCCGCGTCCTGCCCCTTCCGCCACTCTCGCTCGACGCTGCTGCGCGGTGGCGGCTCTTGCAGGTGCTTCTCTTGCGCACTCTCCGCTTCTTTGTCATTTTCCTTCTGGCGCGCAAAGCTCATTGCCGGCACGCTGAGCACCCGACCAACACCGTTGGAGCTGTAGGCCGCCCCGCCGCGCGTAAGTGGCGACAACGAATTCGCCGTCGTGCCCGAGACGCGCTGGCTGGCGGCAGGGAATGTCACAGTCTTGAAGTTGGACTCCGCTGCGTCGCGAGCAGCGCGGGTGTTGAGAGTGACGAGAAGCGTGTTGGCGTAGCTGATGAATAGAGTAGGGTCAGTCTTGTATAATGAAAAGGGGAAGGGAAATGGAGCGCACATGCCGGGGAGGATCATGAGCGGGCCCACCCAGTACGATGTATTCTTTGCCTGAGATGAGCATGCGGCGCGCGGGAATGTTTAGTGGGAAAACGCACGGGGCTGGCGTAGAACAAGAGGAGCCCCAGGAGCGCAGCAACTACGCTCAAGATGTTTGACTCGACAACCATGCGCACGGCGCGCTCGACACAGGTGCAATCCTCGGAAACCGCTCCGGCTCTGAGGAGCTTTGAGAATTGTGAGTACCCAGAATGCGAGATAGATTCGGGGAGGCGTACAATAGTCATGGTGCAGGCGATGAGAACATTCACGGTAGCGCCGCCGATAAGCCATAGATCTACGAGGATTTTGCCAACGCTGTCATGCACCGCGTCCCCCTCGAGACCGTCCATGTAGGACACGATTCCAGCGCCCATGCCGCCGGCACACTGGGCGAAAGCGAGCTGCACGGGGACGATCAGAAACAGGGGGCATGCACAGAACGAAGGAGGTTGCGTACAAGGCCGACGAGCAGCGCGAAAGGCCAGGCGGCACGCTTCATGGAGAGGATACGGTAGGAGAAGAAAAGCTGGACAAACATGCCGATGAAGGAACCCATGAGCGGGTTGTAGAAACGCGAGTTGCGCGCGTCTGCCAGACCAGCGATGTTTCCGAACCCCCTGCCAAACCAAGCCTCAACGTCCGCTGCAATTAGGCAGGTGCAGACCGTCATGGCGAGGAAGATGAAATACACTAGAGCATGGCTGAGCGGTGAGGGAAGAGGAAGGGGCCAAATCTGTCTCACCGACGGATTTCACGAAGAGGGAGTCTTTAGGGAAACATATCCGATAGACGTCTGGAAAGATTGAGGAGGCTGGCAAGAGTAGGGAAAGAAGTCACGCACAAACTTGTATCACCAGTGTGCCGAAGAAGAAAAAGCTGAGAAGCGAGCCAATGAGTTGCGAGCTTACTCTATAGAAAGTGGGGTAAGTAGGAGTCTGATTACATTTGAATGAATCTCACAATGGTGCATAGTTAGGAGTAGCAGTTGCAGTAAGACTTGTAGAGGGGGCTGGTGATTGAATCGAGGAGGTGGACGACATGGCGGAGATCCTGGTGGGGGGAAGGAGCGTGGTTACCCTTCGCACAGTGCAGCTTAAGTAGGCCTCGGAGGTGAAACATTGTCGCGCGGAACGCGGATGTGCAAAGAATTCCGCAGAGATGAGACTTGTCCCCAGATGCGGTGAGGGGAAAATTACGGAAGTGGTCTGAGACAGGGTTTGATGCATTGACATTAGGTAGTGCAGTGATTCGGACTGAAAGAACTTTTGGGGGAGATAATGCAGTGTCGAAAAATGAACGGGGGGATTCAAGTTCTTGGGACCGCGTTCATTTTTGAAACGAAGCAAGTCGCTCTAGATCCAGTCTCACCGGATGGGAGCCGGATTTTGGAAACACTTGCAGAGTCTGCAGGACGTGGGTAGAACAACGCCAGAAGCAGCTGGGCTTGCCATCGCTGTTGTGCTGAAAGAGAACCCGAGTCACGTGGCGTTGTCACATGATCGAGGCGTGATGGCTTCAACTTAGGTTCGGAGCAAGTCTGTCTCCGCGCCGGCGAGCCGGCGATTCTCGGAGAGAGGCTTGGTCCAAACTCGGCAAAACAAGACACGTCTTGTCGATAGAATTTCTCTCCCATGATCCCTCCCATGTAACCCGGCCCTGGATCCTTTTTGGATAAAAACATGGTTTTTTCGTGTGATACTATTGAGTACATCTGTCAACTCAATTTTATGAAGGATTTTGTCTTTTGGATGGCCATATTAATGAGCTTGTGCTGAGATGTTGCGTGTGAAAGAGCTACATTCACCGCAGATTTACGGAGCCATTTGGGCCTCAATTATAATTCTGATTAGGGTGATCTATTTGGATGCTTCTTAGCTAAGTAAGATATCAAAAGTCCAGAGAGGTCGACAGGGTATCTGAGGCGGGAAGACGCGCTTTAGATGTATGCCTTTTTCCCGATCTTGGCACAAGCCCCTTCTAGGAATCCCCGGAAAATCACGTGGATATCATGTGATGAAGGCGGCTTGTTCCGAACCTAGCTTCAACTTGAACTTCTTGGCCTCTACCGCCATGGCCCAGTATCTGTTCCCTCAAATATCTGCATATCCACCTCATTCTCACGTGCATGTTTCAGGTTCTCAGATTCAAATACTGTAGCATTTCGACCGAGTGTTCACGTAACGCGTAACGGGGACCTATGAACTGAACACTTGCGACATTTGTAACGGTAACATCCAGATTTTGAGGCTCAAATAGGCTAAAAAGTGGCAAAATTTCTCTTCCGGCAAGCCCCGGATTGCCTTTTATAGTAATTTTGCTGTGATTGCCGAGAAATGAACACTTGAAAAAATGAACACCTTGCGTAACGCGTAACATGGGCTGAACACTCGGTCGAAATGCTACAGTAACATGGCATCAATGGCACACCCGGTTTGTCTCCATTGGGCCGATGACCCTTGATTCGATCCTTTCTCTCGGAGGAGTTTGTCGCAGCTGGAGATTTTCTTGCGTACAAGTTCCCGGTGTGGACTTGCTAGCAGCCTTCTCGACTCAGGACCTCATTCTCTCCGGACCCTCAGGGAAGCAGGATCGCGGCCAAAGACTAAGTATCTCCTGCGGAGTCGCAATAGTGTCGCAATATCTTGTCACACGCGGGGTTCCGTGCCTTCGCCGAGAAACCTGTCTGGTGTACATCGGCGCCGACGAGGACGCAGAACGCTTCCTGTCGTTTCGTGAACTCCAACGAGGTCGGCGTTTGGGTCGAAACACATGCTGGTCATAGGTAGACTCAACAAAGCCCGGCAGCGTTGACGACATTCCCGACCTAGAGGCTGCACTGGAGCACCCGTTAAAGTACCGTCGGTATGGCTGCGCTCTTCGTAGATGGTGCCGACCTACTAGTAACTGAAAAATGCTTCCGACAGACGGCTAACTTTACAAAGAGGGAGCCTGAGGTTGGCCTCTTGCACCTTGTGATCTATGGCGCCGTTATTTTAAGGTCGGTAGCTCACTTGAGAAAACAAGCCAAATTAGCATCAACGTTTTTCGTAGGCGGCGCACAAGTTTTTCTTCAACATTCCGGCAGTCTGACCTGGCGGAGACTAAATTAGAGTCGGGTTCGATCATCGGCGGTTCGCTCAAGCCGACTGGAGTAACGAGTCCAAGAATTACGGGCTAGATGCCTCGAAACAGCTTCACCATATGGTCTGAGAACGTGTTCTGAGTAATAATTGGCCGCCCAGAGTCAGGGCCGGTCGGAACCTGTGACGCAGATCACGCACCGTGACCGTTCGTGTCGACGTTTTGCTAGGTACGCGACAAGGACACCAAAAGGACGCGACTATTCAATCGATAATTTTAGTCTCTCCGCCTTCCAGGTTGCAGTTGCGAGAATCTGGCAATATAGAAATTTGGCATTGCCGCGGATAGAAATTATATTTTTCACCCTTTCGAAGTAATGGCCTGCTACCCTGAACGAGGTCAAGATGGTTTCATCGCAGTGTCTGTGCAGGCCTCGGAAAATGCCTGGTCCGACTCGTGCGTTGTAAATATTATTCTTCGATTCGAAAGTATCGCACCACATGAATTCAGATATCTTCTTTTTGGATCTAGACAAATACATGCGCTGTTTCATCCTGATCCTCATTTCGAGAGTGACTCAGAGCAGTGAAGCTATGTAGTGAAGGCAAACTGGTTGCAAGTGTACTTAAAGGTCGCTTATACGCGCGGGCCGCGATGGCTGTGCTGCCGCAGCTGGTGATCCCCTTAACCTGGCCACTCCACCACATCCGCCTGTCCTTCTTTCTCTTCACCATACATAGGTACAAGAATTCGGGCAGAACGCATATTCTGCACTGGTTTGCTTCGTCTTCAAGACGATAATCACCAAAGTCCAGTTTGGCTTTGACTGCGGAATCACGCGCAAATGACGGTCAAGAAACACCCCAAGCTTCGGCGCGCGTTGAAGCTGCCTTTTCACGGGCGCGCAGGGACAACCGCTAGCGGAAGAAATGCCTTTACGCCGAGGCAAGGCGAGCAACCCATTGTCTTTCTTCGCGTCCAGGTTCTGGGCGGAAATAATCTCCTAGCCAAGGACCGCAATGGCCTCAGTGATCCGTGCGTACAGCACAGCAGCTGGTCTCTATAGCCTTATTTAATGCTCGAAACCGTCTAGATTCGTCGTAGCTTCGCTACTCCACACCCGCCACCAAACAGCTGTGGCGAGAAAGACTGTCAACCCAGTGTATGCGCCGAAGGACGCGACGTGGGATTTCCCAATCTATCTCAGCGTCGCCGATAAATTAGGCGTCGTGGAACTAGTCGTCTGGGATAAAGACATGCTACGCAAGGACTATTTAGGCGAGGTGCATTCCATTTACTCTTTCCTTGACCTTCACATTGACCGAGCACTAACCAGGCGGGCATCGCCGTTGAGGACTGGTTTACCGATTCGCGCCCAAAGGCGTGGGACGCACCGGACAATGTCGTACGTCTCTGCCCCTTTCTCCCACTGCCCGCTTTAACCCGTTGATGTCATCCGCGGTTACTTAGGCCTTCACTATCCCGATCGTGTCAAGCCGACCAGGAACGCCCGCGCAGGGCACCATCCAGCTTCGCCTCGGCTTCGTCGCACCACCACCGCCGACTGTGCATGCACCGAATCAGGCCCAGATCGACTTTGATGCCATTTACCGCAATCTCGTCAAGAACACCCGAAAGTCGCTGGTCTCAGCGCCGCCGGTAGGTCTTTGTCCTTGATTCCGTCACACCGCTCGTGGCTACTTCTTTTTTTGCCATTGGTGGGCAGGCGCGTGAATGCGCAATATAGACTCTTCTATGCCCGCGTTCCGGCCTCGCTCTGCCTTTCATACATATCCCGTTTCATTTCTGCACTCGGACCGGAGGCGTACCCGGCGCTATCTACACGGTTATCCGTCGCCTCCATCGACCACTTCATTTCTCTTCTCATTTATTTCTTTCCTTGTCTCTTCCTCCTCTTCAACTCGCTTATACGACACTTTGTCCTCAGACCGAAGGCGTGGGCACCATCCGCTCGAATATCGGCCCCTCATTCGCCGAGTTCGAGGACGACGGCGGGCTCTCGTCTTCGTCTTCCTCTTCTGAGAACGAAGAGGGCGATTCTGACGAGGAGGACGACATCTCAGAGTGCGACTCGGAGTACGAGCAGGGTACGTATCCGTTCTCCCTGCCGATGTTTGTACAAATTCAGAATCTATCTTTTGTTAACGCAGTAGTCGGAGCCGGAGACGCAGACGCGGGCGTGGGACAGTACCAGACACAGGCACCCGCGCTCCTGCAGCCGCCGGACATCAATATCACTCCAGGCTCGCCGGCGACGGAGGACCTCGACACTGGGCTAGAGGGAAAGACGCCGACGGGGCCGAGCCCACTCACGACGCCCACGCCGTCATCTTCTGGCGCGGCACCGGCCACCACCACGGTCACTACAGGCGCCGGGGAGGGCCGGCCTGCGATGGATAGGAAGCGTCCGAGCTTCATCGCGCTGCCGCTCCCGCGTAAGTTCCTCTCGCGCTCGCGACCCACGACCCCAGGCGAGGCCATCAGCGGAAACGCGAACGACAAAGAGGCAAAAGAGGGGAAGAAGCGCTTCCGCCGCAGCTGGAGTGGGGCGGGCAGTGCGAGTGTGACGCCGCTCGAGGAGGGTCTGGGTACGGCTGTGGCCACCCCTAGCAAGAGCAAGGGGAAGGAGAAGGAGAAGGGCAAGAAGAAGCAGCAGCAAGCGGATGCAGGGACAGGGAAGGAGAAGCAGAAGAAGTCAGGGGGAAGGGGACGAAGAAAGCCGCAGCGCTCCTACTCTCTCGGCACGGACCTCGGTGCACCCGGTGGAGGGCGCGAGAATGATATCGTAGGCATCGTGATGCTCGAAATTGCTGGCGCGGAGGACCTTCCGCGGCTCAAAAATAGTGTGTCGTTTCCTTGCGAGATGTTCTTCCCTCCTGACGTGCGGTGTAGTGACGCGGACGTCCTTCGACATGGACCCCTTCGTGGTGATTTCGTTCGGGAAGAAGGTCTTTCGCACGCGCGTTATCCGGCACTCCCTCAACCCTGTTTGGGACGAAAAGCTGCTGTTCCATGTACGCCGGTACGAGATTGGATATGAGGTGCTTTCCTTCTTCATTTCCTCCCTATAATAATGCCGAGCTGACTCTACTCCGGGTTAGGTCCGCCTGACGGTGCTGGACTGGGATAAGCTTACCTCGAACGACTATATTGGCGAGGTGGCCTTCAATGTCGGCGAGCTCGTAGCGGACGCGCCGCAGCCGTTGCCCCTTCCCCCAGTCAAAGGCGGGTCGGCGGCTGCGGCATCACCATCCCTGCCCGCATTTGGAGAGATCGGCGCGGTGCCTGAGGGCAGCGATAAGGAGGATGCAGAAACGGCAGCGCGCGAACGGGGTACCCGTATTCCGCTGTATGCCGAGGCGGAGGGCGGCGACCATCCCATGAAGGAATTCAAGCTCAAGCTCGAGATTGGCGCGGGTGGCGGGAAGGAGCCTGTTGCCTGGGAAAGCAAGCACAAACCTATGATCACCTTCCGGTATGCCCCGTACAACTAATATGATTCATACACTGACGCGGGGTACAGGGCGAAGTACCAGCCGTATTCGCTGCTGCGGCAGCGCTTCTGGCGGCAGTACCTGAAGCAGTACGACACGGACGACACGGCGACGATCTCGCATGTGGAGATCACGAGCATGCTCGACTCGTTGGGCTCGACGCTCACGGGGAGCACCGTGGACTCGTTCTTCACGCGCTTCGGAAAGGACCCGAGGTGCGACGATCTTACTGTCGAGGAGGCGATCCGGTGCCTCGAAACGGAGGTGCTGAGGCCTCAGAGCGAACGCCGGCGCGTGGATGAGGATAGTGGCGGGGCGGGTGCGGGCACGGGCGTTCCGACGAGCGTCAGTCCGTCGCCGATTCCCGGCTTACCTGGAGGAGAGCTGCGCCTTGGGGAGATGGACTTCGCTGGGCCAGCGCTCGATTTGGACTTTAGCGGTGAGGGGAAGGGCTTCGTCACCGAGCCATCGGAGATGGTGCTGTTGGGGACAGAGGGACACTCGCGTCACCCAACCTACGAGTCATCGTCGGACGCGGATCTTGAGGATGACGAGTCGGGATCCCCGTCTCTTTCAGCGTCCGCTTCCCCGTCCATTTCAGCTTCCGCCTCCCCGGCCCTTTCGGCGTCCGCCTCCCCATCGCTCTCGGCCTCTGCGCCGTCCAGCCTCACACCGCCCTTATTGACACCGCCTGCGCCTGCGCCTGCGACTGCGACCCCAAGCAGCGGCGCGACCAGCAAGAAGACGCGTTTTCGGCGGCCGCGCTACCGCAAGGTGCAGGACTCTTCCGTGACAACGGCCCCTCAAATCGCATCCGTGTCTCAGGGTGGTAGCCCGCCCAACGAGGAGTCATTCGAGCGCGTCATCAACGTGAAGAACTGCCCGCTCTGCCACCGCCCGCGGCTCAATTCTAAGGCGGAGGTGGATATCATCACCCATATCGCTGTGTGCGCGAGTCAGGACTGGAATATTGTCGATCGGATTGTGGTGGGGAATTTTGTCACCGCGAGTCAGGCGCAGCGGAAGTTTTTCACGCGGATGCTGGGGAAGATCTCGAGCGGGAATTATAAGCTTGGGGCGGTAAGCTGCAATGCGAACTGTCTGACACTATTTGAGACTGATGTTACGCCACAGAATTCGGCTAATATCATTGTGCAGAATCGGTCGAACGGTATGTGGTGGAACCCAAAAAGAAACCAGAGACTGACGATTCCGCGGTATATTCTCAATGTTCTTTCTTGGTTTCCTGGCGCGTATCGTCTCGCTCACGATTTCTTCTCAAATACATTCTGGTGTCCCCGCCCTGACTGTGGCCCTTTTTAATGATGGGGTGTGCTGGTCCAGGCCAGCTGGAGGAGGAGAAGATGCAAGTGTACGTTAGGCTAGGGATCCGACTGCTCTACAAGGTCCGTCGTCTCCATGTCTCGATATGGCATCGTACTAACATTCACCCAGGGAATGAAGAGCCGAATGGAGGGCGGCCGGGGTAGGTGCTTTGTATCCAATCGTTCACATCAAGCTGACCGTACGTGATTCAGCTCGACGGCTACTGAAATCAATGTCCATCAAGCAAGGCATCAAGTATGATTCACCAGAGTCGGCTCGCGATATCCCCACTTTTATCGAGTTTCACGGGCTCAAGGTCGACGAGATACTCGAGCCCTTGGAATCTTTCAGTATGCCACTCTCGCCGTGCTTTGTAATCACTCATTCTCGCTACAGAAACATTCAATCAATTCTTTTATCGGTCTGTCCCCGTCTTCGTATCCATGACACTGCATTGACATTCTTACCAGAAAGCTCAAGCCCTCCGCCCGTCCCGTAGAAAAATTAGATGATCCGTACCGCCTCGTCAGCGCCGCCGACTGCCGCTTCATGCCGTTTGAGTCTGTCTCCGAGGCGACGAGGCTCTGGATCAAAGGCCGCGAGTTCACCGTCGCGAGGTTACTCGGAGATGCATACAAGCACGAGGCGGACCGCTACACGGGCGGCGCGCTCGCGGTCTTCCGGCTCGCGCCGCAGGACTATCATCGCTTCCACTCCCCCGTGGACGGCACGATAGGGAACATGACGTACATCGCAGGGGAGTACTACACCGTTAATGTGAGTGCTTTCCTGTATCTGTTATTCACCCTGCTAACGTGTCACACGCTCATTTCAGCCACAAGCGATTCGGACGGCGCTGGATGTGTACGGGGAGAATGCACGCAAGATTGTGCCCATCAACAGCCCACAGTTCGGCCGCGTCATGGCGGTGTGTGTGGGGGCGATGATGGTCGGCAGCATAGAGACGACGGTGAAGGAGGGAGATGCTGTCAAGCGCGGGCAGGAATTTGGCTATTTTGCTTTCGGTTAGGACCTCGTTCCCTCTTGGTCAATTACTCATAAGGCGCTGCAGGTGGATCTACCATCGTGCTGCTGTTTGAGAAAGATGTCGTGGAGTGGGACGAAGACTTGTTGGCCAACGGGCGTGTCTCGCTCGAGACTCTTGTGCGAGTGGGGATGGGGATCGGGACAGGGATTCGCAAGCCAGGGCGGTGATTCGAGCGCGCAAAGCCAAGCATTTTCTCTCTCTGTTGATGATGAACGGAAAGCTCACATACTCTACATATTACTATTCAGTCCAAACTTGTTCTGGATTCAAATAACTTGTAACAGCCGTCCACTGTTCAAGGACAGTGGTACTATCATCCTAGAGTAGCCCAATAGTAATCGATCGACGATGGTTCGCTGAAGGCCCTGCAAGTTCGGACTTCAAAGGATCGGATGGTCTTTGTATCGCATCAACGCGTCTTCGGGCCTCTGAATTGCCACCACTCGGGGATCTCCTTTGCGTCTGTCTGTCTTATCCAGCTTTCTGAAACCCTGCTGAAAACGAGAGGCGAAAAATTTCCAGTCCAAGGGATGGGATCCGTGGGACGCTGTGAGTCAGTGTGACGAAAGTCATTTATATTCGTGTGACCTGTGATGATACGAATTTCTTGGCGACGACTCGGACGATGTGGAGGCATAGTAACCACGCTAACGCCTCAGCTGTGTTCAACAGCATTTAAATAGCAGCACAAGCTTCTTGCCTGTTGACCCTTGCGATGCTTCAGTTTGCCCTCGCGTCGGTCTTGCTCCTTAGCTGCGCTGCTCAGCCGCCGCCTCCGTTTGCGCCGCCGAGCACCTTCCCTCATGCATATCCTGGGATGCCCACGACGCCCTTTGGGCCTGATTGGCAAAAATGTGCGGTTTCTGCATTTCATCCCTCCTCAGACATCTCACCAGGTATCCAGATTTTGAAGTTACCAGTCAACTTCCGAATGTCACTGGACCTATCGCCCGCAGTTTTGCTGGAAACGTCGGTGTTAATCGTGCCGACCACCCGAATGCTACTTTGTTCTTTTGGGCATTCGAGAAAGCGAATGGGACTTTGACAGGTTCCGCCGCAGATACTGACCCTTGGATGATATGGCTCAACGGTCCGGGTTTTCATTCTGCAAAAATCTCAGACTCATTGGTGACTCCAAGGCGGACCCGGTTCATCAAGTATGATAGGATTGATGACCGAAGTGCGCGATTTTGGCCAGCTCCGACCCTTTACTGATTGCCCCCAGAATGGCCCTCTGCAAGTTACGGGAACGTATTCCATTGTGCAGAACAATTTTTCCTGGAATCAACTCGCCGATACATTTTGGATCGACCAGCCAGGTTTGTTTAATTCTTGAAATTTGTCTTATTACTTAATTGAAGCATGTCAGTTGGGACGGGATACTCGACTTCTGATGCCACAGGATACGGTGTTTATCATCTCTTTAGTCGGATATTAGAGGGCTAACGTGCCGCCAGTCCCGGACGAGGACCAAATGGGTCGCGACTTTGTGAGTCATCTGTCTCAGGCGCTGCTCGCGTGCTGACGGCTCCGGAGGTGGAATTTCTCTCCAATATCGTAAAGATATTCCCCAGTCTCGCCAAGCGACCGTTATACCTGTCTGGCGAATCTTACGCGGGCACATATGCACGTCTTTCACTCTATTGCACCCTGTGCCCTGTGAACTGACCCAAACTTAACCCGAATATTAACCAGATAGTACGTATAAGCATCTCCCCTGCGGATGGCTACCTTACGGAAACTACAGCCGTACATCACGAAGACAATTTTCTCCACGCCAAATCCGCCCGTCAATCTTCGAAAATTCATTGTTGGAGACGGGACGCTCGGGGACAGCGCGACGTTTGGCGAAGTGACCACGGTATTAAATCCATCGCTGATTCGAATCCTAATATTCACACCCACCTGAAGCTCACAACAATTGAGACATATCCTCAGCTGATTGGATACGACCCGGACGTTTATAATTACTTTAAAACTCAGTACGTGATCCTGACTCTGCCGGCTCCGACGCGCCGCTGATACATGGTCCAGGGAACATCTTTGTGGATATGATTTGAACTTTACGTACCCGCAAGATGGCCATTTTCCTACTCTCAAGGATCCCAGCTTCGGCTCCATTTTCGGGTCGACCGGCAAAGCGCGCGGCAAACTATCTCTCAAAACATTGGCCAAACAACATGGTCTCTACCAGGCCTCTTCGAGTGTCAGCAAGAGGCAACTCGCAAGACGGGAAGCGTGGAAGCGCGATCTTTCAAACAGACCAAATGGCACCCTGGATCCCTACTACGGCTGCTTCATATACGACGAGCTGCTCGACTACGCGACAAATTTCACATTCCCTTGGAGTACGTTAGTTATCTGAGGTTATTAACTTATTAATCCGTGCGTAGCCTTGGGTGGGATCGATGTGCGTCGGTATCAGACTACATATAACAAATCGCCGATGGATCAATTAATCAGGTCTATGATATTCCGGACGCGCTGAATCCCGAGGTTCCGAGTGATCCCACTGTGTTCATGAACGGTCGGAAACTTCGGCCTCACTTGCTGACATAGATCTGACGCTACTGCAGACAATACGACGCGCGCAGCGTTACACGCCCCAACATCCAAGGACTGGATTCAGTCGTTCGATTTCCCGTTCGGTTTGTCCTTTTTCTGGGCCGCATGCAGTCGTCTAATTTGCATATGTGCGCTTCAAGGTGGGACTGCAAACGGAACGCAATTCCAGGATCCCAGTTCGCTTTCTCCGCACGTTAACCCATCAATGGCTGACGTTGATTTGTAGGCCCAGCGTGAGTTTGACTGAGCCCAATGAAATGATGGAAGCTAAGTGCCAGTATACCAGTCCGATGGTGTTTCTCTCGGAGCTCGCAAGCAATGCCTCCGCGCTGGGTGTCGGGATTGTTTTCTACTCCGGGAACGATGACTCGTTGGTCGCCCACCGTGGAACCGAAGGTGAGAATCCATTTGAAACATACGTGGATCCCCAAATCAATGAAGCTTCCGTGCAGCCGTGATCCAGGTATGGATGAAATCAGGGTATAAACGCGACTACAATTAACACTCTGGCCACACAGAATATGACGTTCGGCGGGCTGCAGGGCTTCACGCGACCACCCGCAACACCTTTTACCGACGATAAAGGGAACTTTGCGGGCATCATTCACCAGGAGCGCAACCTCACTTTCGCCCTTTTCAAAGGAGCGGGTCACCTCGTGCCGAACTCTGTTCCTGAAGCGGTGGGTCTTTGTTAAACGACACCCGTACCCGATCTGACTATATCACGGCGTGGCACTTTAGGCATTCGTGTTCGTCCGCGAGTTTGTGTTAGGATCCAACCAGACTGGTCTGGTGAACAACAGCACGGATAGCGTTGTTGGCGGCGAGGGCGCCCCGCTCGTAGCGGATGTGATGCCTGGGGGGGAGGCCGTCTTCTATGGCTCTGCGACAACCAGCCAGTCAACGATAGCTCCAAGTGCCACACTCGCTTCATGGTCGCAATTCATTGCGTCTGCGACCGCCGCACCTGGCAACGCATCCAATGTGGGAAAAGCCAATGGAGGCGCAACATTGATTAGTTCCCTGTGGCATGTGTACGGTGCAGTGGTCGTCGGTGTGGGGATGATATCGATCGTCTGAAAATGGGGTTGAATGTTTCTGATCTTTAGTTTAGCCCTACGTATTTGCGTTGTTCGCTACTTTTTTGTATGTCCTTTTTCAATTTGTGGGAGTGGGCAGCGATCGAGCCATCAGTGATTTATTTGTACATATTGTTTGATGTAGCCTCCCCGCCAAAATCGAGTATCAAAACGCCGTCCCGTTTTCCGCCGTCCTAGTGAAGCCTCTCGAAAAAGTTTGGAGGCAAACTTTCATTGTATTCCCATATCTCCAATCCTGCGGGACGACTTTTTTCTTCTGCCCAAAATGATAGATTTTAGTCTAATTGGTTGAGACATGGGACAGCCAAGCAATAATTTGTTCCCGCAGGATTTGAGATATATTAAATATATTGTCAGCCGCAGCTGATCCGGAGTGCCGGAATGGGTACACCGGTCGAAAATCGGGACGCGGTGTCCGATCCATCAGTGTGATTAGAACGCGTGACATTTTGTGACTTCACGCGTCGAGCTCGGCCGCCTCGCCAGTACTTCGCTAATTTTGACGCGCCATTTCGTCGGAGGGCCGCAATATTTGGTATGTTTGGTGATGCACGGATAATGCATGTTTCTGTAACTCCAAAACCCTTTAATTGATCTGTATCTATTACAGGAAACAGCTGTACGAAAGACCTCTCGTGCCGTCACTCTCACTTGACGGCGTGCGAGATGGGGTCGGGGAATCAGAAACGACCACATAAGAAACCCAAGGGAGCTTCAGCACTGCAAAGGGCTGCTCGCATGCGCAATCTGTCATCCAAAAAGGAAAACATCTCACCCGCTGCTTCGGGCAATCCCAGGCCGCCAAAAGCACCGCCGAAGGTCCAAAATTACAAGCACGAGTACGAGAAATCGCAACGGAGACTGCGCCACGGAAAGACAACAATAGCGAACCTACGAGCACACTTGAAAGATGTC
This sequence comes from Mycena haematopus, assembly GCA_029281435.1. Classification (NCBI taxonomy): domain Eukaryota; kingdom Fungi; phylum Basidiomycota; class Agaricomycetes; order Agaricales; family Mycenaceae; genus Mycena; species Mycena haematopus. The sequence continues at coordinate 129,107 of JARJCV010000088.1, forward strand.
AAAGCCTCGGACGCGCAGGCTAAACAGGCTGAGCGCAAACAGGCACAGAAAATCACCGAATTGTCCTCTACCATCGGAAATCTCGTTGCCGATACTCGAGACACATTGGCCAAGGCAAAGGAAACCAAGAATCTGCTGCGGAAAAAGAACAAGGCGCTTCAGCAACAGATTCGGCGGTCTGTCAAAACACTTGCCCAATCTGTCAATCGCGCCAAAAAATCACACTTCTGTCGCGCTACCGAGAAGGGAATTTACACGATGCAGGCAAGGCGGCTGGCCCGAATAATGGTTGACAGTGGATGCGCGCGCGCTAAAGTCGGCCCGTTAATGGCGCAGATCGGCGCAGTCTTTGGGGTTCACATCAATCGGGAGATGAGCCGCCGAACCGTTGGCCGGGCTATTGAGGAAGGCGGAGTAGCCGCGAAGATGCAGGTCGCCTATGAATTGTCCCTGAATCAAGGTACGCACATTTTTCTTGTGTTGACTGTCCAGTAATATTATTTCTGCAGGCGTGACAATTAGCGCGGACAGCACATCCAACCGGGGACTTAATATCGAGGGCTCGCACCTGGCCGCTCGCGTTCCGGACTATACGACTGGGAATGTCGGTATTGACCCGGAGTCCATTCCCCGAGTGCGGTTTCTTGGTGTCGAAAAAACCATAGATCATACGAGCGCCGAGTCGGTCCGAGGATGGAATGCACGTATTACGGAGTGCATGGACCTGTTCAATCGCAGCCCTGTTGCGAAACGGCTTCAGAAGAAGCTCTCCATCCGCGATTTCCTCAAGATCTTGAAGGGAATGAATGGGGATCATGCGTCGAATGAGAAAAGCACTGCCCGAGGAATGCAAGACCTCAAACGTGAGGCGAGCATCGAGGAGCTGGGAGAACAGATACTAGCAGGGAAGACATTCATGGAGCTGGTCGACTACCTTGGCGCGTGGAATATGAAGAAAATCGCCGAGGCCGGGGGGATTGATGGATGGAAGGCGCTGTCTCCTGCAGAGCAGTCCGACCGCGACGCAAAGCTGATGAAAGAAGTCGTGGCGCACCTGGGAAAGGAAGCATATGATGCGCTTGATCCAGAAGACCGCCGAGTTCTGGACTTATTCGTGTGGGGAGGGTGCTGCATGCACAAAGACTTGAACAGCTTCAAGGGAGGGAATTGCGAGATGATGCTCGAGTGGGACAAGCTGGGTGTGTTCGGGCCGATTCTGCTTGCGAACAAGGACAACGCCGCTCTGCTTCGAAATTTGTTGGACCCAGCTCAGCGGAAGGACGCCGTACTCACCGAGGATCAGTTACGTGCGTTCGAAGCTTCGACGCGCGGCGGCGTCAAGGCGTGTGCATTAGCGGGCGCTATCTTCAATAACAAAGATGACAAGAAAGGGCAGGCTGACCGTCACGTCGATTTTATGACGGTCAAGCTCGGGAGGCAGCACCGAAGATTCCCAGACACAAGCAACACTCGGTTCGGAAGCCACGGCGATGCTGCAGCAGAGCTAATCACCTACTTGCCGGAGTATCTTGAGATGTTGGAGCTTATCGAGTGGTCGAAACATAACCCATCACTCACCAATATCGAGAAGAACCTCCTCGATGCTCTGCGCGACATTCCTACCCTCACCGAACTCGTTGCGATGACCATCTATAAAATGGTCATCACCCACCCGTATCTTCGTCAAGTACGAGGCCCTGGAACAGAAAGCACAAACCTTCTCGATCTTGGCCCATTGCATCGGGAGGTTTGTAGCCACATACAGGCTATTCTCGACGACCCAGACCTCATCTTTGGCTCGAATGCATCGTTCGAAAGCGCCACGCTCGACGGCCTTGAGTGGAACGATGCCCATGCCATGGCAGCTGTCTTCAAAATGATACCTTCCCTGCCACATGTCAAGGATGTAACTCTTGCATTCTTTCGGGGTTCCTTGGCGACTTGGACTCGTTTCTCCGCGGAATTTGCGCCGGGCGGAATTATTGATACATGCAGCGCCACGGAAAAACAGCTGTGCTGGATGCCTTCGACGAACGACGCGAACGAGGGCGCTCTTGGGGCCTACCGCGTTGCGATACGAGGTAAACCGTCTCTGACATTGCACCAGTATAATTCTCTTGCAATGTTCCGCCGCAACGACACCCAAAGCTTCATGGACACAGTTTTGACTGCCGAGGACCATGCCTACATCATGCGCGAAGCGAGGCGCATCGATGCGAGCGGCGACGAGGCACAAAGACGGCGGGAAATTGTTGATTTCCGGACAAGGACAGCCGATATGCAGAAAACAAAGGCGGTCGCAAAAACTCAAAAGGCTGCGAAGGACCTCCAAGATAACCTCACCCGGAGTCTGGTGACACTTGCAGAAATGGACAGGCTCACCATTCCTCAGATCCACGATCAGCTCAATGCGTACCGCGCCCGGGGTGTTCAAGATCTGTTGGCCAACAGTAAATACCCTCGGAAAGCAGAGAAATTAGCTGCGCTGAAGGCTGCGTTTCAATCGTACGACAGCGGAGTGATTCCCGTAGTTCCGACAGACGTTCCCGATGGTATTCCGATGATTATGGAGGACTGGCGAGACGAAGAAGACACGGAAATGGAAGAATAATGAATTTTAAACATGATTATTGCTGTACTTACTATTATTCTTCAATTATAATCCGTTCTTGAGCTATTGAGACAATCTGGGTGCTTCAATATAGTGGTACGGGTACTTAAGCACTTGTTCGAGCTTGCGGCGCGTTTATTGGTGGCTGTGCAACGATCCATCAGCCCATCAAAATCCCATCGCTGCCCACTCCCACAATTTGAACGTAGATTCAACAATTATGTAAGCACGTGATCAGGTGGGTGGATAACGTCTGGAACGATTCGTCCTTTTTACATCGATGCAAAGAAACTCTGAGCAGTAGTACATCGAAGTCTTGTCTTACACTGGATGCATATTTTCAGTGGGTTGGTAGACAATATTTGCGGCGCTCGTATCCTGATTTCTTTAATTGCACTCCGACGCGGGCTCTATCCAAATAAGGCCACAAGTGGCCATTTTATTTCGCCCTTTAGCTCGTTTGGCGTTTATACAATGCTCTCGGCTAGATCGCTGGTCAGTCTCCGACGTGGACGATGCCTCACCACTCACTGTCATTATAAGGATGTAGGGCTGGTTGATCGTGAGTTGCAATAATGGGTTGCCTACATTGTCACTTACGGTCATAAGGGAATTTTCGTACGGCGACGTCACCCTCATAATTCCAAAAGTCGGGTTGGAGGGCGGTCTGGATTAAAAAGATAAGCAGCATGAATAGAACGGAGATGGAGCCTACTATATTGACAACTCCAGAAGCCATTTTTCCGCCGAACTCCTTCACGAGCTGCACCCCCGACGAGTTGTAATCAATTCTAACCATTTGCCGGGTGGCGCGAGAAGCATCGTTGAGAAGGTAATTGTCTAAATAAATCTCAGCAACCATTCGCATTGGTCGTAGTGACTGGGCTCACGCGGAGAAATAATGAAGGCTGATTGCGCAGTTGTGAACACGGTATTTGGCATGTCTCCCGTATGAGGAACGTGGTGCATGCCAAGCTGTGAAAATGCATGAAGCTTTGATCCAACCAATGGAAGAAAACAGACATTAACCCAGCTATCGAAGTCGTAGATTAGTATATGCATGAGACCCAAATAACAAGATCACTAACAGCACAATGTCGGTCTGGTTCAAATTTTCGCCTGGAAATAAAGGGTATAGGGAAGATACCATAGACGACTAATTCGGCCATACCGTTGAAAAAATCTTCGAAATTAATGAGGGGATGACCTGCGAGCATGTGTGAGCCCGCACTCTAGAGGGAGGGGAAGATTTTGGTGTAACCAGGATCATAGTCGTTATTCGCATGCGAAGCACGGACTTCGGTGTCCTTTTGTTTTGTAATATACAACGCGTGTTTCGCGAACCCTCCGGATTTGAGCAGGTCCGGACTGCAAAGTACATTTAGCAAAGTATCAAAACTTGGGATTGGGCGATACCTGTCCTGGATTGTTAGGTGCATTCCAGCTCCTCCGCGGGAAGGGGCGATCTTGAACCCTTTCGGTTCGCCATACTTGTTCAGCCTACAAATTTGTTAGGTACCCAGCCCGGCATGGATCATCAGCTTACTTGTCGCTGTTCTCAACCAGGAACATATCTGCACCGTTCTGAGGCCACGCCTTGGATCGGAGAAGCATTAATTCAAGGTGACACACGCAGGAAAGACCAACTAGTTTGGCATCATCCTCATTTTCGACGCGCACACGCTCGAGACGCATAGTTGAACGTGTTTTGTTTGCCCACGGGTATTTAACCTCCGCAGAAGCAATCTTGTGTTTGACGAAGGTGTTTTCAGTCCCAAGGACATCCATGTCAACCTCCAAATAATTGGTCAGTATTTCATAATCGAAAATTTGAATCTTAGCGGCACCTTCCAGTTGAGCACATGGTCGTGCATACTGCCACTGAGTGCATCGTGAACTTGGTATCCTAAACGGAAACTGTCAGGGAACCCGAGATCAATCGCTTTGTGTGCTCGCCATAGTCGTTATTCTTTGCGTCTGAGAAATATCAATAGTATGAACGAGCGAGGAGTGATGAACGCACAGTAAGCAGATTGAATGTATCCGGATGCGCGAACAATAGTCTCAACAGATCCGTCTAAAGCAAACTAAAACAAACCATGAACCATGTAGTTTGAGAGTAGCAGATGAAACGTACCACGTAATCAAACTATTCAATCATTTTGGTCGACGGACGCCAAGAGAAAAGGATCAGAAGACGTACACTATAATCGTAATCTTCGCAGACAAATTAACAATGGAAAGAAATTGAGCAGATAGACCTACTCCCAACGGTGGATACCGAACGCAAAGTGAAGACAATGTTTTTCGTGAGTGCGAGGTAGTTTGAAGATCTACTGTATGTCAGCCGAATGAAGGACAGGACGCGAATAGTACTCACGAGTGTCTTTGCATGAGATACCCTGGGTCACTCTCGAACAGGCAGATGTTATTCCTGTGGGTTGTCGAGACTTCCGATGCATGAAACGTGGCATTGAGGACTAGAAATTTCGAAATTTCAAAGTAAACGATAGCAAAAGCGGAAAGACGTACATTGGGAGTATGTCGGGCAATCGTATCCAGGAACAAGCTCGAAAGCGTATGGGCCCTGCGGAAGAAATATGTGAATGGGTTTCCACCAGGAACGTAACGGCTCACGAAGCCGTAGAATGTGTCCATATAGGCGGTTCCGCTCTGCACCGGGTCATTGCCCGCACTATGAGAAGGTTTGCAAATGTCATCTCAAAAAGAGGTATTTTCTCTACTAGTGTGCAATGGCCTCTTGAAGTCCCAATTCATAGATGATTCGTTGACCCTTGTACTTGATGTCGAACAATCGCACTGTGATTATAAAATCAGACCAAGGTTGTTGCAGATTCACGTACATCCGGTATCCCGGGTAAATGTCAGGTAGAAGGAGAAATCCATCCATTCCACGTATCTGCACATTTTGTCAGTCATTTCATCCCAAGACGGCAAACATTCTCACTTTTGTTCTTCATCGACAGAGAAACGCTGACCTACTCTGATCTAAGGGTAGAAATCTATCAATTTGAGAGAGGAGCCTACCGTCGGGCTGAACTGCGAGCGGCGGAGCGATATTATCTGCGGGGAAGGGAGTCCCAGCCTGTAGAAAATATTGGAATCAGGGTAGAGGGTTCACTGCAAGATTGACACGCGCTTGATCAGTCCCTATCCATTCTCCGGGAAGGTTCAACTCGTATTTGACGAAGTCACGAGATTTCCACGCTGTCCTAAACTCTTCAGTTGTCGAGTAGAAGATACTGTGAGCCTCAATGAGCCTATGTCACGGTTTGCAACGAAACTCAGTCAACTCACTCCCCATACAACCAACCAAGGACCTTCCATTTGGACGAATCACGCCCTGTGATGTCGCTCTTGAAGAAGAGACCTTGAGGCAGCAACGTCTCGCCTCCATTAAAAGTTGAAGAGCAATCGAGACGAAGGCGAGGAACATTACCATCAAATATTGCATCCTCATCGGACGGATAGCGCCAATAAGTGTTCCAAAGAATGACGCGTTCCTCGCCGTCAATTTCTTCCATCCAAAGAGGATCAATACCTAAAATAGGCTCAGCGTCAGATAAAGCTTGGAGGTCTGGCTGTACCCCAGATATCGAAATCATCATCGTCAGAGCCAGTCGCAGTCTGGGTCGGTGGGTCAACATGTCCAACGAATGATACATATCTTACCCCGTTCAGGAGATCCAGAACAATGTCAGCAACCGTCTAAAATAACTGTCAATGCCAATATCCGGACCCCCAGGATAAAACTGACGGCAGTGACGTTGAGATTCCATTGTGTTAAAAGATCATCATCTGATGAACCACCCTCTATAGCCTTGGATGAACAGTGCTGAACAAGAAAACGGACCGGCATTGTAATTGCGGATTTTAGCGCTCCCACTGGTAGTGGCCCAGTCGAGGCTCTCGTAGGTAGAAGCGTTTGAGATAGGAAGTGGTCCCACGATAAAGTCTTGGAGATATGGCTGAATGGATGCTCAACAAACTTCAAGTGCAACTGTTGGAGTAATTAGTCACCTCTTCCGTTGCTCCAAAAGCAATCCGCGCGAGCGCATATCGGGCTGGAACAGGCCCCCCGTTATCAAGATAGTCGAGGGCATCTGTCAAGTTTGATATCAGACAGCGCATGGCGACGCATATATATTCTTGCCGGTTTTATTTGGTTGGACGAGATCCACAACTTCTATAGCATTGTCCCCTGCAGAGTCACTCGCATTCAGCCCGGTATTCAGAGCTGTTCGAAAAAGAAGTGCGAACAGGCACCGGCGTCTGCAGCCGCGGTGAGATTCAACTCGGTTTGATTATGAAGAAAGCCGATAACCGCCGCCTTGAACATGTCAGATTTCAGCCGGTGAATGATGAGAATAAACTGACCGCTTCATCATCGGTTAGACTAATGAAAATATTGCTCTTGGGTGCAACAGAAACGGGGTTGAATGTCGAATCGGAGGATGACGAAGTGGACAGAATTTCCATCAATGCGCTTTTTGGGGGGCGACTTTTGGAAGATTTGAGGCGGGCATGAGGGCCAGCGAAAGCAGAAGAGAGCAGACACCAGAGGACAACGAGAGAGGGAATCAGCATGACGGCCGCGGGGGAAAATATTCCGTTAATCCCTTATATAGTGTCCGGCTGCAGTTGATAAGGTGCCGCTGCCGCGGCGGCCAACCTGTGCGCTACGTACTTAGCTCTTTTTACTGATAACGGAATCGAGCTTGATGCGCATGGAACGACAACTTAAACATCAGCAACAGTCAACAGGCGGTGGGAAGAAATTGGAGCTGAGCCACTCCAGTGGCACTCACCCGGAAGCGCCGAGCTTCAAATGCCGCGTTGTACAACTTGAAGAAAGGTCGTGAACCAAGAGTACGTATTTGGAGGCCCATGGTTATAATGGAATTGTCTTCGCGAACAGCTGGTGCCAGCGCAGGGGGAACACTGACGATCCCTCTTATTCGGATATCGGGTAATGCTCGGACCGAGTCATTAGTCACTGTGATGCGAAGCGTATACGTAATAGGAGGGTTCTTAATACTTAATAGAACGTCGACCTTGAAATAAACAGGGTTGGATTCCTACTTCATTCACGAGGAAGCCGAGAAACGATCTTGAGCTGTAACGCGGCTCTCCAGTCGCCGCTGTTGTTTGGAATTGAGCCCGTCCCATTCAGTATCATGAATCAGGCTGTTAGAAAACTTCTGAAAGAAGGATTGCGAATGTCATGGGCTGGCTTTGAAGTTTGTTCCCGCTTCGTTCGGCCGTTGGCGGTTTAATTTCGGCGAAGCTGGTGTATGTACCTATCTTCCTTCCACAATATCAGTTAGTCCGTGGAGTAAGATCATGTACTTACCGCACCATTATTATTCCAGGTGGAGAACTTCGAATTCGCATTCTGAAAACAACAGCAGAAAAATAATTAGTTGAGTCGATATTACCCCGCACATAAGAGCGGCTGTCTATACAACAGAGATCCTTCGTATCATGTCGTGAGACCTGGTTATGCGCATGCAGGACTCATAGAACAGTACCACTGACGCGCACCTCACCACCACCCGGCGCGCGCCTTGCCCTTCCCCTGCCCGTTGCTTGCATCCGCAGTTTGGGTTTGGCTGGTATCTGTTGGCAGTAAATGTGTTTCCTCCGTGGACACCCCTTCCCGCACATCCCCCGCAACTGCCTCCCCAAGTGCGCTCTCCAGCGCCTTGCTCACCGCACCCACGTCTTCCTCCGGGTCGATGACGAGCCCCGGTACGCCCTGCTCTTCTTCTGCCTCCTCTGCCTCGTCCTGCGCCTCTTCGGCATCCCGGTAGGGAACCGTGGGGAAACCTGAAGAGGGAGGAGGGAAGGACTCAGGATGGATGGGGCCGCCAAAATCGTCGATGTGGAGCCGGTGCTGGCGGACCTTCCAGGCGAGGCAGATGGAGAGGAGGGTGAATTGCATGAGGCCTGCAACAGCGTAGGTTATCCAGCCTCAGGTGGACAAATGAATTCAGTTTTTTTTGACAAGAAAAAAATAAGATTGAAAGACGCACTCGTCCAGTTGGTGCCCGGTCTGCAAGGTATTAGTTTCGTTTGAGTTTAGGTGAAAACGTAGAAGGAATTCGAAATTCGAACCAAAGGAAATCTAACGATAACGAAGTGCTAACGGTAACATATGCAGTGAGAAGAAGAAAGTAGAGTTCGAGCAAGGACCCGAATGAAATTTCGACTGAAAGATACAGGGAAACGCAAAGAAACTCACCTCAACGCAATACTGAGGACCATCGCCACGGCCCCAGGACTCTGTATGCACATCATCGGCACACTCAGCGCGCCGACAAGCCGCGCGCGCCACGTGTATGAGATCTGCGGTAGGTACTGGATCGCGGCGAGGATCGCAGAAGAGACGCCGAGGAACAGTGCCCATCGTGCGATCGAGATGGGGAGCTGGGAGGAGTCGGGATCGGGGATGGATGGATCGGGGTAGGGCGAGGGCGAGGTGGGTTGGTGTGTGGAGGAGGAGGACAGGACGACGAATAGCGTGAATAGAGCGGAGATGACACTGAAGGCAGGGTTAGTTAAGACTTCAAAGTGACATAAGGACTCACAAATGGGCAGCGGTGAGGTTCGCGAGAACAATGCTTTGGCCCCACAACCTTGAGCGCGTGCGCGGCTTTCCCCTGCGTCCGACTTGAAGCTCCATGGAATCGAATTTGAGATGTGGGGGAAAGTAAAGCATGTAGAGAACGAAGCTTCAGTTGAGTTGAAGGGCAAATCCGTTAAAAATGGGGAAGCACACGAAGAAATTGGAACAAGGGTCAGCATCTTGATAAAGAGAAGTGCGGGTACACACATAAATGAGAACATTCCCCACTGCAGTCCAACCTGCACGATCCCCGCGGTAGCTTCTACACATTGCGCAATAGACTATTGAAAAATTAAAGAACAAGATTTTAAGCCGCTGAAATGAAGACCAGTTTGGTCGGACGCACCACCACGCGACAACACCGGATTTGGGTGTGCTGGACCGTTACCCTATTCGGAACGGTCAAGGACATCGAAGCCAGATTAGGAAACTATACGAACAAGTTCAGAAACCCTGCAGCCGAACTCGTGCTTCCTAGTAGCAGGAACCATGGACTCAGACCCTCGGAGGTGTTTTGGCGGATTATGCGGAAGTGCTGAGGGAGATATGAGAGAACGAGGCCAATACAGAGGCATAGAGTGAGCGCAGCGGTGCGCCAGTCATGATGCTATTGCATTTGAAACCGGTCGGAGTCAAAACACGAATAAGCGAACGAGCAGTGGCAGTCCGACATTGGTACGATGGCATTTCGTGTGGGACGAGGAGCCAAAGGAATGAGAGGAATGAAAGTAAAGAGTTGTGGTTAGAACGGGACGAGCAGGGTGTGGAACGGGCGCTTACGGGTGTGCATGTATCGTCCATTGCAGATCTGAGACTAGAGGCAGAGTGACCGCAGAGCAAGAGACGCGGGCATCACGTGATTAACACGCCTCTTTGTCCATGTTTGATCTCCGGCATCCCTGTCAACTCGTCGCGGCAACTAGCTCGGATGGGGCCGGAAACGCTCGGATCACGGAATTGGCACAGTGTATTTCTCGAACAGTAAGTACATGCCAAAGAGCTCTTTTGACCCAGGCTCGTTGTGTGGACACTGGAAATCAGCCAACACCTTATATTCCAATAATAATGGTGACATTCAAGGGGGTCCGGGCCGGTCAAGCCGGCACAGGGGGCAGGTAGGTAGGTTGGGCCGCAAGGCCGAAAAAAAAAATTAAGGACCTCCCAGCATAGGTGCCAAATGGCCTTGAATCAACTCCTTGCGTGTCAGAAATTTGTCTTGAGCGTCCCAGATGAGTGCCTTCGTACAAATCGGCATGTATTGGCCGTACTCGGCAAGGTCGTCTACCAAACCAAGCAAATCAATGACAAATATCAACGACATCCTCTGCCAGCCCCCCAAAAAAATCAAGGAGACACTTACAATCTACTTCATAGGCTGCGGAAGTATGGAAAATGTCTTCCCTTCCGATATGCAAGCACTAGCTCAAGCACTGTCTACTTTCGCCGCATATTGCCGAACTGATCACGCGTACAATTACTATATATGGTGCGTGGGAATGCTTACGTGGTAGGTAGGTTGGGTGAAAAGGTCGAGATGAAAAAATACGGCCCCAGTCAATTTTTTCACAGACTCGAACCCCCTTGGTGACATTCGAGCAGCATCAGTTGAACATCACCGGAGTCTGGACTCTGGCACGCCGTTCACCAGCGAATCCAGTAAGTATTACAGTCGAAGCAGAGCGAAGGCAGATCTCTTGTATCCCATTAATTATGTTACAGACTTACAGTACACAACATTACATAACCATTCAACTTCTGGCGATGCCCCGCGGTCGCAACCTCCAAATCAAATCAGGTACGGTGTCATGTAGAAGATGCCAAAATACTGTGCGCAGAAGTCGTTAGCATAGAATAAGCCGCAGGACAACTATTCCATTCCATCGAATAGAGTCGAGAAAAGAAGAAGCATCCGCAGGGTCACGGTAGACGGGAGACCCGAAATGGGTGCGAGAGAAGTGATGAATCAATAAAATAAATACAAAACATACCACAAGATGCGCAGGATTGATCCCCGTGCTTGGGATTTTCTTCGAGCCCTGCGGGTCCTCCCCTAGGCCGGCGGCGTTGCAGATCCGCGTTTGTTGTGGTGAGTGCGGAGAGAGGGCCCAATATTCGGTGCCTGCGCCAGACGTTAGGTTGAACGACGAGGTGTTTCCGAATAGACCCACTATGGTGCACATATCCTAGCATTTCAGGGGCCATCGTTGGCACACTGGGAGTTATATCGCAAATCTACATGTATACTCGAAGACACACATGATCACTCACCCGTCGAACGTATGTACCACTGTGTGGCAACATCAGAATCAGAATCGCGGCTGGACTGAACGAGGCGATCGCGATGGATAGCTCGACTCACCTCGGAACGACTTCTCAGGACCAATGAGCGCGTTCACCCACGTCGCATAAACGGCGTTCCCCGTCCGCGGTTGGCCGTAGGTGTAGTACCGCACTTGACTGGGGGAGGGAATTTAGCATCACAGTCATCGCATCCACGAATGGAGAAGGAATTGGATAGACAGAAAGGGAGAGCGAAATGAACGTGGAATATACATATATAAAGGTGGAAAACCCCAGAGAAGAAAGTGAGGACCCGGAGAATAAAATAGAATGTGTATCCTAGAAAATGAATGTATATGAAACAAAACAACTCACGCAGTAGGAAAAATCATCTGGAGCGTGATACCCGCGAGCGACGCCAAGGCCCCGCCGAGGGAGTGTCCTGTGACGACGATACTGTAACCAGGGTGCGCGGCGAGCTCGGTCGTCACGGTTGTGATTGTGTGGGTGCATACGGTCGACCATCTGGGAAGGTATAGTCAGGGAAAAGAAATTTGAGCCGAGTAGAATGGCGCGGAGTAATGAAATAGATGAAGAACGCACGCATTCTGGAAGCCAAAGTGAACTTTCGTGTCAGCTACAGTAATCGTATCAGCAATCAAATGCCACAGAGGCATGATCGAGTAAATAAAGGAAGAGCCTCTCACCAGGCGCGACAACATTGCAGAGCGTCGAGTCCCAGTCGACGAGCATGCCGAGGCCGTCTGTGATGAAGTTCATAGGGGTGACTCTGTGCGCCGCATTCCATCGTGATTAGATCGATCATCCAGTGATTGTAACGGACAGGTAACTTACGTCCCGCGGAAGGCCACGACGATCTCCTTGCGCGTGTCGTCGCGTGCAACGTATCCGTGCGTGTCGGTCAACATATTGTACATCTACATATATCATATAATCGTGAGGTTCAACCTGTTTCAACACAAAAAATGGAGGATTTAACGCGTACCTTGGCACAAAGCTTCTGCCCATTGGGGCGGACGGGGATCAACTGTGGTCCAGGGATGATGATAGCGTATGCCGTCGACGCGTACTTGAAGTAGTGCACCAAATCGTCGTATACCGCTACGAGCGCGAAGAGACGTCAGCCAAAGCCAACAGATGCATGGAGGGATGCAACACGCACCCTGCGTAACGGCAGGCTTGTCGGCTACACCGAGGGCCGCTGCACCCGCATCGCCCGCAGCTTGCGCGACTGGGCTCTGGTTAATTAGCTGGCCAATGCTGGAGAGACCAGGGAGTTTGAGCTTCAACATGTCGTCGGGCGTGAGCGTGCGTGAGGGCAAATACAAAGTGCGCCGGCTCCTGATAGAGCGATTAAATAGAAGTACCTAGCAGCCAGAACGGCTCAAAAGTCGATAACGCTGGCAGCTCAAATTCTAGTAGCGTAGGCGCGCGATATATAATGTCCGACATCGTCTCCCAGTAGTTAGCATCTAGGCAGGATGAATGAAGGCTTCATGAGGAAATTTAGCTAGCGGTGCCACAGAGAGTCTGCTTTGTATTGTTATATATCGATCGGGGCCTTGAAATTACCGGTTACACTTGCCGTCGGAGTGGTGGACGCAGGAGGCAATGGGAGACAGAAGAGAGAGCGATCGAGGCGGATCAATTCCATCTGATTCAACGGCACAGCCTCAGTGTTTGCTCTTTCCTTTCCACGTCCACCTTTTTTCCGGTCATCTATAGCATTCAAAATCCCGCGGATTCCTCCTGGTCAGGAAAATACCGATAGAGGAGAAATAAGGACTGCGGCCGGATGAATTCTGGACAACACCCTCCTTCGCTCTTTGGCATTGCTAGTTATTTTTATAGACACCGCGAACATCGGGGACCTTTTGGCAGTTGAAATGCATTAAACAGCGCGCCCATTGGCCTCGACGGCTAGAATTTTCGTCATATTCATCGCTCTGCGGAATACACGTTATCACTGCGTTCTTTTATTCTTGTCAACTTGGTCTTTGGTCGCTAGTTCTAACTCACAAGTTAAAAGGAATCCAATCTCCAGAATCAACGCCACTCAAGCCGCACAGTCCTTCACTCAACCAGCTCGTCATGTTCTCTGCCTCTTCTCCCCTCTCTCCATCCTCACTCCTGAAACAGAACCCCCTCGCAGCTCTCCACGCTGGGATGGGCACCGTCGTCACCAGCGAAATCACCCCCCGCGTGTTCGTCGCTGACTGGTTCGTCGCTCAGAACTGGGATGCCCTCAACGCCCTCGGTATCACGCATGTCGTGAGCGTGTGCGAAATCCCGCCCGTCATCCTCAACCGCAAGATCGCACACATGCACGTATGCATCGTCGATCTCCCCGTCGCAGACATCGGGGAACACTTTCCGAAAACAACAGAATTCATGCGCGAAGCGCTAGCCAAGGAGGGCACGAAAGTTCTGGTACGTGGCTTTCTCCCCATACGCCTATCCTTCATCCTGCAATCTTGCAGATGGAGCTCATAATTATGTTCGCAGGTACATTGTCTAGGCGGTCTAAGCCGCAGCATCTCCGTCGTCTGCGCCTACCTCATCGCCGTAAAGGGCCTCACCGCCGCCGAAGCGATCGCCTACACGAAAGACCGCCGTCGCATCGCGCACCCGAACGCGGGCTTCCGCGTCCAGCTGCGTGCGTGGGCAATACGCTATGGGCTCACCGACTCCAGCGACACCGATGACGACGCCGGGGGGGACGAAAGCAGCCTCGCACACCTCGGACTCTCCACAAGCAGCATCAGCCACCTCTCCAAACTGCCTGGCTCTGGGCTCCTGCAGCACGGCATGGTGCGCAAGATGGTGAAGGACATGTACAGTGGGGAGCGGCCTGCGGGGCAGACGGACATCCTCACGGTTGCGCGGGTGAAGGCGTTGGGGCCGGACTGGGCGGTGAGCGTCGATGTTGCGGTGGCGCAGTCGAGAACCGTGACGGCGGTATCAGTATAGGCAGAACAACATATTTTTCTTGACTGCGTCCGGGATCCGGCACGGACACAGGGGGCAACCATCATGGCGCACATAAGCCACCACGGCTTATGAAGTTATATGCCACGGGGTTTGCCCCCTGTGGGACGCTTGAAGAATAAACAACTTGTAACGAAGGATTGGGCTGAGGCTTGGACTTGTACTTGAGGACTTGGAGCTGGAATCCTGATCTTGAGGCTCGAGGGTCACAGTCGACGCTGTGGCAAGCAATGAGCATAGTAGCAAAGAGTGTAAATTTGGCGTGTCAAGAGCGCGAATAAGTAATCTACGAAGCCGAAGTAACGCAGGCATGGAAACGTGTAGATTTCAGATGCTAAAGAGTGGGCGAGTCGGATTAAGCCGAGATCATTAGGCAGCTATTTACAAAACAAGACAGCTCGGATACACAGCGCAAGGAAGGAGAACAAGATAGTAACACATTACATTCAAATGTCCGCGACAGTCGAGGAGGTGGTGACGTGGACAGCACCCATGGAATAGTCCTGGTTGTCCAGCTCGCCAAACTACGAAGAAGTTGGTTAAAGTCACTCGGAGATCAATTAAAAGGGAGTCAAGTGGGAAGCCTACCTTTTCGCGCTTCGGGGTAACGGGGGCGAGGCGCAGAGTGTTGACTGTGGTATCCCCGGACATGGACATGGGGCCGGTGGCAAATTGCTCCTGCAGTGACATGCGTGCGTTCAACATTCCGACTGTCATGGCTCAGAATTAGCAACGCTGCAATTACGATGATGTCGGCGGCAAGAAAGAAGTACTGACAGAAAGTGTTGACATAGAGCTTGGTGGTGTTGATGTGGACGGCGAGCCTATCGCATCGCACTTTGAGCACGAAAAGAGATGGTGTGATAAGAAAAGAAGACAGCGCACCAATACAGATGACCTGCTGTGGCGAAGAAAGTGATTAACAGCAGGATCTGGGCGACAGTAACGAGGATTCCGCGGTTAATGACCAGGTGCATGAGGGATCTGAGCAAGGACGAGGTGCTAAATTGAACTCAATATTCAGCCAGGAAGAAAGAAGTGGGAGTGTTTCGGCAAACCGTTTGATTCCAGTATTCGCCGACTTCAAAAACATGCACATAGCGATTGTTGCTATGATATCGGCAGCTGCACCGAATCCCTTCGCAATGCCAGCAAGGATCTGGGATCGACAATAAATGAACTGCACCTTAAGGGAAGGAAAATCACTAACGGCAAAGGTATGGTTCCTGTTCATGAAGATGGAGTGCGGATATATGAACATCATCCCTACGCATCCTGCAGAATTCTATAATGAAGAACCGCATGAAGACCCGTTGGATGCGGTAAACTTACCGACAGCACCACCTGCAGTGCGCATAATTCAGCGCATTCCAACATTTAATGACATCCACTCACCTAGGCCAATCGTTCCAAATAAAATCTAGGAGTCGATGGAATGTCAGAGAGAGAGAAATAAATGGAAGGAGAAGTCCACAGACTACGAGCGATTTCATGACCGCCGCGGTCATCCCGGGACTTCTAACTAGCAAAATAGGGCAGTTAATTGAGAACCGAGCGATCGATTTGAAGCCCACCCATATACAGCTGGTACACGAAGTACATCTGCGAACTGTTTCGAGTTTAGTCTGTGCCCGGAATCGGTCGAGGAACGCAATCCGACGCACATGAAAGTGATGACCGCGGCAATTAGGCACTCAATGCTGAGCTCTCTAGGGCAGAAAAAGAAATTATATGAATGAGAAACGAACGAACTCGGAAGCATACTTCGTGACAGCATTGAGCGGAGCGAAAGAACCAAAGTGAGGAAGCTAGGCACAGATGCCGAGTCGGTTGCGAGCTAGTGAGGCGAAGAATAAAAAAGGCACACCATATAGTAGTACATTGACTGGCAGATGAGGGCGACGGAAAGAAAGTCAAGAACACTAGACAAAAGTGAGGAGAAAGGTGTCTGCTGAAAGAAAAAGCTCACAGCATCGTAGCAGCCTGCCAAGAACCGAGTTAGATTAGCAAGGGTCGCAAGGACGAGTCGCCTACAGACCACCGAGCGAACTAAGAGCTTATCGTTGTACCGAGTGAAGTATAGATACCCTTGTAGAGCGCTGACTCCCCCTAGTCTGTCCGAATGTTAGCAAGTCGGGAAAAAGTGAGCGGCCCCGTACATCAACGACACGCAAAACCCTGCAGAAAAAATTAGTTGGCGCCGATTTTTCAAGCCAAGACGCGTACCCCAAAAGACGGGCCCAAAGATCTGAGCGAACGTCGGGCCAGTAGCGGCTGGGACGGTTGCGTTGGTGGACATGGCGAACTGAAGGGAGGAAGCGGCGAGCTGTGAGCAAGCTGACAGCTGTATATATATTCGAGCTTTTCACACGTCACAACCTACGGCAGTCACAGCTCAAACCGGAGATTCGACGCTTATTTGCGGTCCATCAGGACTGCCTAAAAACTGGGTGGGCCTGCAGGCAGTGGTGACAAAATTAGTCCGCCCTTTGACGCCACTGTCACGTAGAAATTTTAACTTTAGGCCGTTCGCGCGCTTCGAGCGGCGGCGCAAGATCGAGTCCAATTTGCCTCAGCGGGTCCTGGTGCAGCAAACCGAGGGCGAAGGTGCGTCCAAGATGTAGAGCCTTGGGACGAGTGTGGGTGGTCGTTGCGTAACTAACTTGCGCGTTGCTGGGAAAAGCGGGCAAGAACAAGACGCCGCTGATAGCCGACTTGTAGGGGTGGAAAATAGGGGCGCGCACGAACACCGGACCACAGAATTCCAGCTATGTTCTCTTTCTTTTTTCTGGTCCAGATTGAGCTCGAACAGAAGTAATCAGTGCTTCCTTCCCCCAGACCTGAGACAGAACTGTCATATGTACGTCAAAGGCAAGTCTCACCGATTTTGCAGGCGATTGATGTTTCGGGTCCGAGTCCGAAATTTGACTGATACTCGTGAACATCGTCTATTTGACTAGACAAGGTTGAACCCCTCAATCAATATTAAGGACTCTGCGGAGAGCTACCAGTTTAATCAGTGGCTCCTCAATGGGTCAGATCTGTGTGTGGTAGCCTCTATTTTCGTCCCCTGTTTATGAGCTAGAAATAGTAGCTGAATTGGCCCGAGACATCGGCGAGTTGCCACGAAAAATTAGCCACCAGTTGAGCTGGTGACTCAATGCAACTGCAAAGTCTCTATTAGTCTCTCCTACTTCAACAATTTCGTGCCCTCGTACTTCGATCTTGTTGAACAGTCAATAGGAAGGTGTGCTGTATTCCATACGTAAGACAGCGTTGAAATATCACCAACCACAGCTCGCGGCAGTCCCCGGTACAGAGATTCGAGGATAAGATTGGCACCCTTGTATCTCCTTGCATATAAGATCTCGGAAAACGCCCAAGATGAAAGACAGCAGACGATGGGATCACGGCCATACCGACGCCCGGGGTGAGACTTTTGAACATATGCAGTTAAACAAGAGGAACAAGCTCCAGCCAAAGTGCGAAGCCAAATTGCGAAGGGATTTCGTCTTCCGGTGACTGCATTGGTTTTCTGTTGAACAAAATGATAGATTTTGATTTTGTGGATGTGGGAGAAGCCTTCGTCCAACGCATCTGCGCACTGTAGCCGCCATTTATAATAGACCCAGACGGCATCCGAGATCAGAGACGAAACGGTGCGATCTCGGTGAAATGGATTCCGTTCAGACGGCAGTGCGCAGTCAGACGTGCGAGGGAGAAGCGCTGGTTCGATAATGATGCTGATCATTTGAGCGCCAAGTATGGGCATCATGACTATTTGGCTGAATGGATTCTGGGGCGGCCGCAGCGCTTCGCGTTCCCGTTGCTTCGACATATCGTTGAATGTTCCAATGCGAGGGTGCAGGTCGCGGTTGCAGATTCTGCTCGAATTTTCGGGGGTCTAGTTTCGCTTCTGGTATTCGGGTCCCCTCCTCACTCGCCTCACCTCTTGAGCCCAAAATTGGTTTGGACCCTTATTTGCATGACGATTCAACCCAGACCGTAGAGGTTAAACCTCTAATACATATCATGTCAATATGAAGTGGATGAACAGTTTCAATTCACCTCCCATGGCAATAGCTTGGCTGTTCGAAGTCAAGCCAGGAACCAAACAATAGACTCCGAATTATAGAGCTCGAGTTCGCCGTCGATTCATCGGTCATCTGATATCATTGACAGGAGTTCTTGATTTTCGCTGTCTAACAAAAAGCGTCGAGGATTGGTCGAGGATGAGACAAGGGGATAAAGCGCATTGGACGGTGGGGACGTACGCTCGAGGAGAAATAGACAGAGACAGCGTTCTTTCCGCCTAATTCTCTAATCTGATGGTCTCGAAAACCGCTCTTTGGAAACAAGTATAGCGCTGATAAAGGGGTCATGATGCTCAGAAGGTGATTCACAAAATTCGCACTGTCATCATGAGCCAAATACGGGCGAAATCAAGTTGTGACACCGTACGATGGAGGGTGTTGATTTCCCGTTCGACGTCCCTTGATGTGAGGATCTCCGCCAACAAGATTGCTCTTCCTGATTACGGCGGGATGTGTTGTCCGACTTTCGAAGACAGTGGCGAGATGTTGTAGCTTTTTACGGACTTGTCCCAACTTTGAGACGCCGGAAGGTGAATATGGTGCGCATGAATGCGAAAGCATCGTGAGTGAAGCCTCTGAAGCATCCTCTGAGAGCAAGAAGCAAAGGCTGCAAAGCGAGCGCCGAGCCTGAGAAGTGGCGTGCACTGGCATGCAGGTAACAGCACCAAACAAAACCGGGCCGACCAGCCTTGCCCAAGGAACCTTGTGCGGCTCAGCGACTTCGTTCTGAGCTTATCAGAACTCTGCCCTCCCTCTTCGGTTTTGGACCTCCCTCAAACGCGGCTTTCTGCCTGCTCTGCTGTTGATATTCTGCGTGCAGTCTCCAAGGCCATGGGCGTCAATTCTTTGCACGTTTTCCACCAGCCTTTAGCGCTTTACCCTCTCATTTGAGTTTAATTGACCGTGGCGTGAGAGATTTGTCCACGGCGACCCCATAAATAGGTAGCGGCTTCTGGACGGCTCTGCCCTTTCCCACTTGCCAGTCACCAAAGACGCTAATGTCCCAATTTCACAAGTAGGTCTCCGGAATCTTGCCTCATCTGACCATTGACGCATTGAATCGTGCTATAGAGAACCGGAATTCGAGACTCTCCAACTCCACGCCGGCCAGGAGGTGGGAGAGACGCATGCGCGCGCCCCACCGATATATGCGACGACGAGCTATGTGTTCGACAGCGCTGAAGTGTGTCGATCCCATCTTTACTTTTTGCACTGAGACTCATGCGTCAAAGCATGCCGCCGACTTATTTGGACTCCGGGCTTCTGGGAATGTCTACAGCCGAATTATGAGTGAGCATCCCTAGCTCATTAGAAGGCGACTCATGCTGACGGCCGCGTATAAGACCCGACCGTCGTACATCGCTTTCCTTGCTCGCTCGATACCAGATTCACTGATAACCGTGCAAAAGGATGTTTTCGAAAAGCGGATGGCTGCCTTGGAGGGTGGTGCTGCTGCCGTTGCTACTGGTGAGTGCACATCGTTCTTGACCTTTGACTTCATATTCCACCACTCTCATCCGTTTCTTAATTCATGACATGTTGTGACATTTCATCTTCCTTGAACCTCCACCGCATTCCTTGCTCGGTCCCCGCATCCCGACAGTTCATGCTTGATCCACCTTCTAAACTCGTAGCATATGCACACTTTCCACATCCCTCCGCTCACGCTCACATCCCTATGCTTACACTGCCGTATTTTCTCTAGCTTCGGGTCATTCCGCACAATTTTTAACAATCGCGTGCATCGCACGTCCGGGGCAAAACATCGTAGCATCGTACGTTACACTGAATACTATTATTTCGCCGCCTTAAGAGTGTCCACAGTTCCTACCTTTACGGCGGAGTAAATAAAACCGCACCTCATTTAGTTCCTGCTGACACTTTGTTTTCATCATAGAGTTACAACCAGTTCAAAGGCACGTCATCCTGGTACTCAACTGTAAAATTTGTCTCACATCCCTCGAAGTTACCATGCCCACGTTTGGCATCAACGTGAAGTTCGTTTCCTCCACGGAGCCAGAGGATTTTGCTGCCGCTATCGACGAAAACACCCGCGGCATTTTCGTCGAGAGCATAGGGAATCCAAAGTACACTCTCGCCAACATTCCGGAGCTAGCACAAGTGGGGTTCGCTCGTCTTATTGAACAGTCTAAAATTTGACCGTGTGACGGCAGGTTGCGCATAAAAACAAAATTCCTCTGATCGTTGACAATACTTTTGGCATGGTGAGTACAGCTTGGCGAATACATCATATGTCACTCATTCACGACAGGCCGGTGCGTATGTTCAGATGGATACGCAATAAATCTCACTTAGCACACAACACTGGCAGGCTATATGGTCAAACCCTTTAGGCACGGTGCGGATATCGTCGGTGAGTGGCTTTACCAGTCGGAATTGCGTTGCTGACCGTTAGTGTAGTGCACAGCGCCACAAAGGTGTGTGGCTTGCTTGATTGATTCTCTCGTTCTGACGAGCACAAAGTGGATCGGGGGCCACGGTACGACCATCGGCGGGGTCATCATCGTGAGTTTTATTTATTTATGCGCTGATCGTGTAGGCTCTTGACATCCCGGGCGACAACAGGATGGAGGTACATCATCTCACGTATCACTCCTGCCTGATCTTTCACAATGAACCCAGGTAAATTCGACTGGGCCGCGTCCGGCAAATTCCCTATCTTTACCGAACCGGCGGAGGGGTATCACGGACTACGCTTCACCGACACATTCGGCAAGATCGCCTTTGCGGCCAAGATTCGCACAGAGGTCGGCATTTTCTCCCCATTTCATTTACGGTGACTCGAACTAACCCGTTGTTGTTAGTTGCTCCGCGACGTCGGGCCTTGCTTGAATCCTTTTGCAGCGTTCTTATTCCTTCAAGGACTCGAGACGCTCAGTTTGCGCGGGCAGCGGCACTGCGACAATGCGCTGGCGCTCGCAAAGTAAGATACCCATACACAATACACAGCTAAATACCCGACTTCAACATCACACTCCTTTATTTAGATGGCTCGAAAACCATCCCCACGTCGCGTGGGTGTCATATCTCGGCCTCCCGAGCCACGACTCCTACCAGCTCGCGCTGGTGATGCTGAAGATCAATGCGTACGGCGGCGTGCTCAGCTTCGGCGTCAAAGGTGGCGCACCGACTGCGATGAAGGTCATCGACAGTCTGAAGCTTGCAAGTAATCTTGCCAACGTCGGTACGTTACGTGTCTTTTCCCCGCGACACTGCACTCCCTATTGTACATACATTCTACTTACCGTATTCAATCCATACAGGCGACGCGAAAACACTCGTCATCCACCCAGCGTCGACCACCCATTCGCAGCTCACTGAGGAAGAACAGGCCAGCACCGGTGTCACTCCGGACATGATTCGTGTAAGTTCAATTCAGGTTGAACGTGCAGATGTTCAAGAAGAATTCCCGCAGGTTTCTGTCGGAATTGAGGCCATTTCGGACATCATGGCGGACTTCGATGCGGCTTTGAAGATTGCGTGCAGCTGACTAGAAGACAGAAAACCAGCGCTCTGAGCCATATTGGGCCGTGATACCTAACAAATCGTTTCTTTGTATATGAACTGCTTGAAAAACGAGGATTTCCGTCAGTACGGTGGCTGTTTCGCCACGTGTTCGATTAAAATATGGATCCGCTGAAGGCGGGGAAGCTCGCGCAGCAGACACTTTGCAGAAAATTGAGATACAGAGGCTTCACTGATGTCTTGGGGCGCGGTTGGAGTTGCTTGTGTCATCACAGCCACGTCAAGGCTGCATCCCGATTTGGTTAAGCCCTAGCCTGGGGTTGGAACACCCAGAACGGAACCATCAATGTTCGAATCACCACATATGGGGCATCATTCGACGCAGAATTCAAAGACGAGTACAAACGGAACATTTCCGGGGTCGAAATACCAAAATAATTGCGCTTTTGAGAGCCTCTCCAGATTTCACGGATTGTCAGCCACGGACATTGGAATGATGGCATTTCCAGCCACTACACCGGTCACGTGCACGTTAGCCAAGAATTGCTCGCTGCGCTCGCAAAAAAGTTGAGAGTCGAACATTGACGTTGAGCGCTAAAAACGGGCGCCTGAGGTGGTTGCCCTCGAGTCGACACACGAAGTCGTATTTGAGCCGCCAGTTCACGCTGTCGTCGTGCTTGTTGGGCGGCAGACCGGCGGGCGCTCGATGTTGCAGAGGCCTTGAAATATAGATGATTTGATTATAGATGACAGATATGCAGCTTACCTCTGGCTTGTGATTCTCTGCAGCTTCCCGCTCTCGACGTCTTTTTTGGCCCAAAGAACGCCGAGAGAACTCCGGAGAGTGGGCTTGATTTTCAATGCTAAAGAACAACCTCTGATCAGTATTCACAGAGATAATGCTTGAACATACTTAGTGGTCCCAGACTCCGGTCTGACATCGACAACACGATGACTTGTACCACGTGACTCCAGGCCACCGAGCGTGCTTGGCTAAATGGATGCTGGTTGTCACTCTGTCTCACGCAAATGCTGGACGACTTACCATCAAAATAGATTCAGACCCATCTGGTCTCGGAAGCAAACGACACAGCTTGAGAGCCTGAGGTTGTGCCATAGCAGGAGGTAAACGACACGACGTGAAGAACGCGGGGGTCGTACCCACCCTCGTCACTTCGTTACTTCGCTTAGTTGTGCGAATCTTCGTCACTTGATCGCATTTTGGGAAAGTTCGTGACTTCAGCTCATTTTTGTGGAAGCTCGTCATCTCACCTCAGCACGTTCGGGAACTCAGAGGCATCGGCCATCAATGTTTCTTTTGCACAAGCCGGCAGGTTTTTTTTATATAGATCCCTTACCCTAACACTAACACTAACCAAAACCCCAACCAAAACCCCTAACCCTAACCACTAACTGCTAACCACCTAACCAAAACCCCTAACCGCCTAACCAAAACCCCTAACCACCCAACCCGAACCTAACTGGCCGCGCTCGGCACACTGGTGATCTCCATCGCTTCGTGATGCATTGAGGAGTTGCCGTCGCTTGCCGAGCTGACGAAGTTTCCCAAAAACACACCAGCATGAGAGCATTCACACGTTCCCATCAAGTGACGAAGATTCACCACCTTAAGCGAAGTAACGAACTGACGAAGATGGCGCGGACTCGAACGCGGTCACGTTGATTGACACTGCGTGAGAGATCCCGTCATCTTGTTCGGCTGCATCATGACAACCGCTGAACAGCCAATCAGGTTATCTCTTTGTCTAAGTTGTCTTGTTAGCAGGGGACATCCCGTTCTCATTTGTATAATAGAAGATGAGTCCCAATGAGGCTGGAGTACTGATAATGCACAATAGGTCTGCTAATATCGTTTCCCCCCCTCGTATCTCAACCTTTTCCCTGGATTTTTGCGAGAGAAAGCCATTGAGCGAGCCTGACCGTCCATCGAGGTCATTGATCCCGAAATAATTGGCAATGTTGTGAGCTTCCGCTCACTCAGCAACCCCGGAAAAATGTGAGCGGTTGTCTGTACATATAGTTCGCCTTCTTTGCTCTCAGAATTCTTTTCCAGGATGTTGGGGTTTCATTTTTGAGGTTCCATATTTGGGGTCACAGGACATCACAAGTCTACCGTGCAAAACTTAGCGAGCGGAGTTAGAATTGTCACGCATCCGAAGAACACCACGGGAAAAAACTCAGAGGACAAATCATACGAACTATGGTGTGCAGCCGGCCCCTGAATTTTTTTTAGGGTTATTGGGTGGCCGGGAAGCTCCCAACGTCTGACCTTACCGTTGATAATCAACGTTTCAGGCTGCGACAGAGAGTTCAAGCTCATAAATCATCCGCAATACTAATTTCAAAACGTTTCCAACAATCGTGATTGAACTTCTCAAGATACCGTTGATGATCATCAGCTAGGTTGCCATGTGTCTTCAGGCTGCGACAGACAAGCTCAGAATTCCAAGTTGAAGCTGTGGCGGCCTCTTGATCATCTTCGTGGTCCTTCACGGGCGGGTCAACACGTACTTGTTCATTTATCTTCATTTATTTTCGGATTTTAAGCTGTGGCTGAATCTCTTGATCACATTTCGTGCATGCGTTCAGTGTGGTGCCTCAACCGGTGTACCATTTTTTTTCGATAGCTATCTCAGTTTAATTTATGTAATCTCATGTTGTGTGATCAGCGGTTTCACAGTGTTCTCTCACTACCTTGGGCTTCAGACGGAAGAAATGAACTCTTTGTGCTGTCTGTCCTCGCTTGATCCAACTTTGATCTCCGTGATCGTCGTGATATCAATGTCTCGAGACGGAGGACGGCAGGACCCCTGACATTCCCTTTGAAGGCTAGGGCCCGGCGACCCCCACTCGGGCGATTTTTGTCCGGACAGATTTCGCCCCCAGATTTTTGTCCGGACAGGACCTAGCCAAGGGCCCCCAAAGGCTATTTTTTCGTTCCCACGGCCCTAAAATGGTGATTTTGTTTCGGCGCCGCGACGGCGCGCCTCCATAGACCTTCATCAATGCTTTGGAGTATGATTTGGAGCATTTCTTGCACAGAAAAGTCTATCCAGCCCAAAATATTACCTCACCATTGTCCCAAATTACGACCGAGACCCGACTTTTTGTCCGGACAGGGACCTAGGTTTTCCGCCATGGAGGCCTCATTTTTGTCCGGCTGGAACCTAGGTTTCGAGGCCAAAATCTCAAATTTTTGTCCGGCACGGGCCCTAGGGTCCAAAGGTATTGTCAGGGGTCCTAGGACGGCTTATGTATGGTGAAACGAATTTTGCTTCCTGTCTGTCAAGTTGCATTGATACAGTATCTGCTGTGTCCGAAACTCAGCTGAATGAGGGACACGTGGAGTAAAAGTCGAGCATTCCTACGTTGAAAAGGTTGAGCTCGATCATTAGTAATGTTCACCCGTTCAGCACTGATGAAGTCGATTCGGGGGCAATGCGTCTTTCTTTCCAAAATATGCTCTATAGTATGTAGCATGCGATGTCACCGTTGATTCATATCTGATAATCGCGCCACAGTACCTCCACATGTTTCGTCTCCTGTAGGCAATTGCTGACCGTCGTTGGAAAGGTCATGGTAGAACGGCTTCTTTACCGAGACATCATTTGAAGTTGATGGTATCCCTCGGAAAGCCAACGGAACTTTCGGAAGCAAGGGACCTCAGTTGAGACTTTTCTTGGTTCCCATGCTTGAGATCACCGTTGCAAGCTCAGCAAGAACGTCTAATTACATCTGTGGAGAAAGTGAAATTCATGTGATTGGGTTTTCTCGGCCGCATAGTTGAATCTCACATTTTATGTGATTTAAAATCATTCTACAGGATTTGTCAGGTCGCATTATACTTCGGAAACCCTCCGTACGAAACTTATTGTGCATGACTCAAAAAAAGGCAACAACTCGGTACCGTTGTAGGTCTGCAGTAAATATGGTGAAAGGTTCCGCGAATTTCGTACTTGCAACGCGTGGGCACCGCTTTGACTTGGCCAATGGGGTTATCTACGGATGGGGGTAATCGCTTGGAATGCAAATCACGCGGGGTCTTGCTTGACCAGCTCTCAGACTTAATCATTATCCAAAGAAACACCGTATCACCTTGGCGAGGAGACAGAGAAGACAGGGGACATCCTTGGAATAGTCGTAATTCGTGAGATTGAACCAAATTGCATTCAAACTCGGAAAACCCCGCGGGTGAGACCGAATGGTTGTCCAAATTAGGTGAGATGCCGTCAAACCGTCTTCCAATTCCGTGGGGATACCTCTACAGTCCACGACGGCGACGGTTTGGCAGCCACTCAGCTGGCAAAGATCAGACTTGTCGCCATGTGTTCAACTAAACTGAGTGGAAAAATGTATCCAGTCCGGCATGGCCAGGTCTCGGCTTCAAAGGGCCGTACACCGGACCAACGTAATCTGCCTATCAATCACATCAAAAATTTGTCGTAACTTAGGCCCCGTCCGTTTCAAGGCACTGCGAATGGTAGATGGCGCTTAAATCGTGTATATAGGTGCGCAAGACTCGCATCCGCGTTCAATCCTCGATGTCCTTAATAGTCGCAATAACCATGAGCGAAAAACCAAAGAAACCTCCAGCATGCGATGCTTGCAAGGCAAGTAAACCGCACCTCCCTCTGATTTCTATCTCACCCATCCTTTCAGGCTCGTCGCGTGTTGTGTCATCCTCAGCCGCATGGCGCCCCATGCCCCCGCTGCGTCGAGAAGAATCAAAAGTGAGTCACAGCACGCTCTACCAGATTGCAGTCAACCAACGTCGTCCAGATGCACGACAACACCTGTGCCTCGAGGAAGACCGCGGAAGAATCCTCTTCCATCCTGTTCCGCTTTGTCCCCTTCGCAGCCCCGACGTGCACGAACGCGGCCCTCGACCCCTTTACCAGCCCAGCCAGTTAACAAAACTTCGTCCTCCTGTCCAGAACTCACCCCTGAATTTGTCGCGCATTGCTTCGAGGGTGCGTGCTAGCGCGATGCTTCATTCTTAATAATTGACCTCTGCCCTAGCTGTTCAATTTACTCCGCAATACAACCATCCTCTGATTTCGACCACTTCCATCAAAATGGACATCCGCGCCGTCTCATTTCAGCTTCACCGGCTTCCTCCTCAGTCTCGTGTTCTCGCACTCTGCCTCATATGCTGTGCGTCTCTCACTTCCTTCCACCCCTCCGTGCTCGGAGACGGGCCTCGACCGGAATCTTTCACGGACACGAATTTCTTTTCGTCCCACACGGAGCTACTCGGGTGCGGCGTGCGACGAGCGAGGGCATACCGTGCCCTTCGGATCGAGGCACTCAAAGCTGCTTGGGAAATTGGCATCATCCTTCAGCCGTCAGACGAGAATGCGGCTTCGTGCTACCTCTTGGATCTTCTGGAGCAATGTAATTACAATACCTCCCCGATAACCCGTCTTATCCATTCATTGGTTTTAGGTGATTTTTCTGGCGTTTCGAGACCGTGGGCGAACGCCTATATGTCCCATGTGCGCGCCCTTGCGCCAATTTGGCACGTCGCGAGCGAACATACCGTCTCTGACAGAGCGCATTGGGTTGGATACCTCGTATGTACTATCACCATTTCGTTGAAATCCATTGAATTCAACCTAGATGGGCGACGCGCTTATATCTGCCCGAAGTAGAACACCTCTGCTGGTGTAAGTTATGTTCGCTTTTGAATGCACCGTTCATTCTAAATTTGTGCTATTAGCACTCCCAACGACCAACTCTTGCTTTGTGGCCCGGCACCACCATCTCTTGGAGACCTGATCGCGTCTCTCTCAAAATCGAGTTCTATATCCTTAGTCTGGACGACACTGAGCTCATGTTTGTCTCTCTCGTGTCCACAATTTCGCGGTCTAATATTACACTTCAGTCCTGTACCATGTTATCGATATGTCGCGCCAATTGTCGGAAACGATTTCAGGCGGTGGGTCTCGTCTGCTTCGACATTGCTTTCCGCTCACCGGCATCTTCCTAGACTATGCCCGCCTCAGTCCTTTATCTGAAAACGCAGTAATGAACTTCCTCTCATCACTCTCCCTGATGCATACTGTTCTCTGCCTCCTGCTGGACCACGTCGACCGAGTCCTCACCACAACAGACAACGTTTCGCCTTTGGTGCTCGAGGACACCGCGCGCACCTGCGCCTACGGTGCCATCTTCGGTTTCACCGGGCTTGTGCTGCCGTTCTACCGCGAACTCGAATACCGCGAGACGAGTGACGGTCAGGCACAGTGCCACTCCACATACAACCGTCTGGGCTTTCTGCGCGCGCAAGCGTACGAGATGGCGACTCTGGGAGCACACCAGATGGCCCGTGCGATTCGCTACCTACCGAAAATACACTATACCCCGGTACACTGGAGCACAATTTACGGCTGGGCGGAATTCTTTGCCGAGGAAGCGGAATCTGGGGTGCCGCTCTCGCACGAGTTTACGCGAGATCTCGAGACGTGCGTTTTCCTTACATCCACAATGTCGCGTCCAGTTCGGTGCTGACATATTCACAGGATCGCGAATGAGATGAAACTCATGGGCTATTCGCTGGAAGCCTCGTCGGCCCCGCATTCCCTCGCACTGATCGAGCGTCTGGAAGGGCATGTCCGGCGGGCGATCGTCGACATGTTCCTCCCGCCTGAGATGCCACTGGACGGTACGTGGATGAAAGGGCCCATACTCAATGGGCCGACCGTCTTTGCGTATTAACACTCTCCCTCCATACAGTATCTTGGCCCCAGTCCTATCAAGTCACTGCGTTCAACTCATAGATTGTACGGACCTTTTTCTTCGAACAAATCAACTTTGTATCATGACGCTGATTTCAACATCTCCTTGTACTACACTATCTATCACAATTCAAACATTGATGTAAGTTAGCCTCTGCGTGTCCTCGAAGTCAACATGAAATCCCGGGCATTCGTGATCGACCGAATGGGAGATACAAATCATAGAATTCTGACACTTGGCGGCTGCACCCATCTACGGACCGCCTCGCATTTCCGCGATTCGGTTCGGTTCGACTCGGATTGTAGCACTGCCTCGACTCCACGGAAATAGCTCGACCCTGCTACCAGTTTGTTGACGCCCACAATCAAAACTTTGAATTCCTTGCATGCCAGTTTCTGTTGCTGTTCTCGGCGCTGGGGCCGCAGGTCTCGTCACCGCTCAAACCTTGCTCGCCGACGACTTTGACGTCCAGGTGATCACTCGGGACCACACCCCGGGTGGCCAGTGGGCTAAAGAGCGAATTTACCCTGGGCTGCAACTGACGGTGAATTCAGGTTCTCGGCTCACGAGATGTCGGCCCCTCCCGACTCCGCTGCTACGGGAGGTCGACTGACAGGTCAAGATATGCAACAATACATGCAGGAGTTCGCGAACAAGTTTTTACTGGGGAAAATTATCTTCGACACCGAAATACTCGAAATACGCCGCGACGATGGAGGTCGCACGTGGATTATATCTATCCAGAACCGCATTACGAATGCTTCGGCAGTCCTACGTTTCGCGAAGATAGTTCTATGTACTGGGGTGAGGTTTTCTTTTTTCTACGAGTCAAGCGTCAAATAAATCACCTTCCTCAAGGGGACCAGCAAACCGATGATACCCGACTATCTCAGCTCATCCGCTGCCCAAAGGGCTCACTTCGAAGGACCAATCATTCATTCTGCCCATTTCGGAGCTCGTCTCGAGGACATCATGAATATGATCCCTCCCAAATCGTCGGAAGCGTCTCGCTCTGTCGTCGTGGTTGGCGGCGGCAAGTCCGCACAAGAGTATGTCTCCAGCCCTCGCGTTTATGATTCTATTTGACGCAGTGAAAGCATATGTGCTCTTCTAGCAAATGAGGGCCGTCAAGTTACTGTTATATATGAGAAGACGGATGCATTTACCGCAGGCGATCACCCACTCCCGGACTTCGTTCGTAAAAGCAGGCATGTACCGCTGTCAGCTCTTATCGCGTCGTCTAACCTCAAAACAGGATGCTCTCCATCTTATCGCCGCATATACATCTACGAACAAGGCTCGAGTAGGCAGCGTCTCTATACCCCTCCAACAATCTATTTCATATGTCTCCAGACGCTTCCTGCACACGACATGGCTCGGGAATAAACTGGTCCATGGTAATTGGAACGGGATTATCGCAGGCTCTGTGAGTTATTCTTCGTGAATTGAGGAACAACGACTAATATCGAGGTAGTTCAAGGCTATGAAAATACCAGAGGACTCGCCGCTTCGCTTGAGCTTTCTGGAATATCCACACAAACGACGAAGGGGTTCCTCGAGAGAATGGCTTCCATACACTGGTGAACTAGGGAAAGATCGATGTTATCGCGCCAGCGCGGATGACTGGATACGGGGATGACCGCACTGTCCTACTGAATAACGGTCAGTCTTTTAAGGCTGACCTCGTTATTTTAGCCACAGGATATACTTCGTCCTGGGGCAACGTCTTCGATGGTATGTTTAGTTCTCGGCCCCCAAAAATAAAAATATTCAACTCCATCCCAGAGAAGACTGCCAGAGACATTGGCCTGCATCGACATCCACTGGTCCAAGACCTCTACGGGCCCGATGAATGGGCCAATTACAAGACGCTGTCTAACCCCCCGCCTATGCTGTTCCTTTTGTAAAAAAAATCAATTTATATATATGTATGCTGCGCACCTTATATGTATGACGGGCCATGCGTTGCAAAAATGAACTGAGAAAAAAAACTTAGAAAAGTCAAAAAATAAAAATTTGGGGACATGAAAATAAAATTTGAGCGCTCAAAAAATAAATAAAAATGGGCTGAAAGCTTCAAATACCTCCAGACTGGGTCCATAGCCTCTAGTTGAGTATAAAATGCATGTTACTTGAGTACTTGGGGCATATGACGGGCCATGCATCAGGAAAACATAATGTAACTATGGCCAGTATGCAGTGCTCTCAAGTGCTATAAAGCGCTATCAAGCGCTGCATAGGGCCCATAGTTACATTATGTTTTCCTGATCAGTGTTATAGGTGTCCTTCCCGGACAAAAATCTGGTTTTAACTTTCAATCTTAAGATTTCGTTTTTGATCTGTGATCACGGTGAATGAATCAAAGCAAGAAATCCAGGAATGAAAGTCATATATGTGCAACCAAAACCAAAACTCGCCAAACGAAAACGAAAACATCCAGATCAAAATCAAAATCAGTTACATCAGATCTCATTTTCGTTTCCGTGATCTCGTTTTGATCACAGTGATTTCGTTTTGATCTCCGTGATTTCATTTTCGATCTCCGTGATTTCATTCTCGATACATGCAATCTCATTCTCGATTCGGTCCTTATGAATTCGGCCTCAAGATTTCTTGCTTCGGGCGGGCTCCAACTAGTTTTATATCATTGATCATCCCAACAATGACCACAGCCTTCCGCTTGCTCACAGCCTTTGCACCACAACAGAAGTTGTCTTTCTCTTGTGTCACACAATGGCCGACGATGATCAGCTCATACTGGTTCCTCTCCGTCTTGAAACCATCCGTATTGCCTATATGCAGCTTGGAGACCGTGTTAATGCCGCTCTCCGCACACAGATCGGAGACCGTCTTCGGCTTCAAGAGCAAAATGACGGTGTTTTGCGCATGCTGCAGGCAATCCAGCAGGTCAGTATTGTCTTTCCTCCTTGTTCTGGCTCAAGCCTTCTTTAGCACTCAGATGTAATCCCACCGGCGGAACATCAAGTTATGGAGAGCAGTGTCGATGCGATGATACAGGCATTAGCCACCGCTACAGTTCAATCACAGGACTTGCCGTCTACACAGGCAATACACGTCACCCACCAGGAGCAGACTGGTCAGCGTGGAAGACCTCGCATCGAAATTGATCAAGACTTCCTCTCGTTTGGCCTCGAGCTTCGTGGACCAACAGGCCTGGCACCAGTGGCAGGTGTTTCTTCGCGCACCATACGCCGTCGTGCTGTCGAGTACGGGCTGGCAGAAGCGTCTGCCCCTGTATACACGGAGACCATCGATGATACCACTGGTGATGTCATTCGCACCTATACATCGTCGACCTCTGGGCCTGTCTCCAATATCACCGACGATGAGCTGGATCAGCTCATGCATCACATCCTCGAGATATTCCCCACATTTGGCCGCCGCATGATTGCTGGGCACCTCCGTTCGCTTGGCTACCGTGTTCCGACCTCACACATTCGAGAGTCATACAATCGCGTCCATGGCCCGCCAGTCTCATACTCCAACACCGCAACCGGCCGCCAGCCTTACCGTGTCGCAGGTCCAAACTCGCTTGCTCACCACGATAGCCAGCATGGTAAGATCCAACATCGTTATATCTTGGATTTTAATAACATCCTTCTGCAGGCCTCCGTCGGTGGCGCATCATCATTCATGCCTTCATCGACGGCTATTCACGTTTTGTCACTGGCATTCGTGCCAACGATAACAACCGTGCAGCCACTGTCTTAGCATTGTTTTTAGAGGATGTAGTTTCTCGTCACGGTACGCCGAGGCGGGTTCGAGGCGATCATGGCACAGAAAATGTCCGAGTCGCCGAGTGGATGGAGACTTTGTATGGGCCAGACCACGGCGCCTACATTTGGGGTCGGTTAGTCTTTTTCGTTCTTCAGTCGCTGCCACAGTCTAGCCTCTCCTTACCGAACTGGACTGTTGAACGCTTCTGGGCTGCGGCCATACCCTTGTAACATAATGCTCATAGTGTCATTTGTAGCAGTGTACACAATATACGGATCGAGCGACTCTGGTGTGACGTTACTCGAGGATTCGGCCGTAAATGGAGCAATTTCTTTCACAGTCTCGAATTGAGCTGCGGACTCAGGCCAGATCTCGATGCACACATTTGGCTTCTCCACCACCTTTTCCTCCCTGCGATTAATCAAGACGCAGACGAGTGGGCCAAGGTCTGGAACGAGCATAAGATCCGATTTGCGAACGACCGTACACGCAGCCCCCGGGACCTGTTCTTCTTTGGAATGATTGAGAATGGGCTTCGCGGGTTTGAGACCGTCCCAGACGCTGCCGATGACTCGGAGGACAACAATATTGAAGATCTCGACGCATATGGCATCGACTGGGAAGAACTCCACCAGGACGACATTATGGCCCACTACCAGGAGCACAACGCTGAACAGGAATTTGACCCTGATGCTGTCGCCAATCCTTTCTCAAATGAAGGGCCACACAAGCTCTCCCACATTGACGTACAGGAGCCTCTATGCCCTTTCTCGCCTGACGACGTAGCACAGCTTGACGAGCACCTTGCCCTTAACCCTCACATCCAGTCCCGTAATATGAATAGTCGGCGGGCATTATGGATAGACGCGCTTTCAATTTGTAGGAGTTTTTATGAATAATAGCGTTGGCTTGAATAGGAAAATGTCTTGTTGCCTTATGTTTGGACTGGATGCTATCATCCCTTCATCACCGCAGCTATGGACTTGCAAGAAGT
The DNA here is from genome assembly GCA_029281435.1 of Mycena haematopus. Classification (NCBI taxonomy): domain Eukaryota; kingdom Fungi; phylum Basidiomycota; class Agaricomycetes; order Agaricales; family Mycenaceae; genus Mycena; species Mycena haematopus. The sequence goes on from JARJCV010000088.1 coordinate 162,727, forward strand.
GTGGTCTTTGCGGCAGCGAAACGTTCCACGACGTGTTCAGGTCCCCGCACGACGTCAGCAATCAGCCACACCTCGGACTCCTATGGAGGCCATCGAAGAGTCTGACTCAGATGTCGACAGCAATCGTGAGCAACCTCTCATTATTATTGGATTTAATAATAATTTGAGTATATGCCAGCCCAATTCAGCTCGTCGCGTACGTCTAACCCTATAGGCCCACTCTCAACGCTAACCCTCACCTGAAGCACCGAAACTGGTCCGGGTCATTGATGATGAGCCCGAGCTCAATCAATTCTTCGATGTCGGTCAGCTCCTGTCGGATCTCGAAAGGGGGCAATTCTCCACTGCTCCTTTGCAATCACCACCTGTCCCTGCCAACATTCTAGTCCCCTATCAATCCCCGTCATGGTTTGGCCCTTTTACAGCAGCCTTTCTTGCACAACAACAGCTCGAGAGATTGGCATGCACGACACCAGCTCCGGGCCCCAATGTGCCCGTTCCCGCCAGACAATCGGTCAGTGTCATATCTTCAGTCTTTCGAGGCTTTGCTTACTTGAGTCGCCCTCAGAATCGCAATGTTTTTGACCTTCTCACGTCGTATTACCGTCCTGAGCACCGGCTCTTGTCCAGTTTGTCTGAAGAATGCCATGGCACCGCATACATCCTTTACACATGCTACCGCATTCTCAAGCGGATTGCTGCGGGTATCGGCCTCGATATCAATAAACCCAGCAAGACAGCATCTGTCGAAGATGTATCAATCACGCACGAGGACCTCTTTCGCTGGGCGCAGTTGAATCGACGCTCGTTTGCCAACTCAAATAGGTAAGCGTGATCTCTCTGAGGGTATCATCGTCCTTCTTGTCTTCGAAATCGGAAGGCTGTTTCGCCCAGTGGTCTAGGAGCTGGAGTTGTCGGGGTGCATACATGCGCATGATGGTAGGGTTGTTAATCACATCCGACTCGGCGTTAGGTGCAAGGAGACCATAGGCAAGTGCAACAGACATGGCGGGAGGAAGAGTCCTTTGGGTGATGATGAAGAGACGGCACGCATACCCATAGCTACGGAGAAGGCTCAGCCGCTTCGGATCGGAGGGAATCCCCGGTGGAGAGACATGGAGGACCTTAGCGTCACCGATCGACTTCCAGACAGTCCTGTCTGCAAAAACTTCATTGATGAGCTCGGTCATGATATTTTGACCGATTCCACGACCCATTGATTCGCCGCTAGATTAATCTAGTCAGAGGATGACATTGAGATGAGATGTATACAGGACTTCACCATTTCCACAATCCCTCCTTCGCCAAGAGCCCAAACTCCCCAACGGGTTCAATAGTTACAGTGTCCAGCTCGTCGGAATGCCCTCCATAGAAACTTTGGAATCGGTTGAGCAGAGCTTGAACAGCAATCTCGGTGGTTGGAACAGTCACAGTGAAGGAGTTATCGCTGAGGTGCCGAGTGAGTGCGAGACCCCAAGCTTCTACAGATCGATAGGCCGATTGTACAATCTCGATCTATTGGAGCAACATTCAAGAGTTTGATTACAATGAACTGACATTGACATACAGGAGACGGGCTGCGGACGATCTCCAGGCGCCGACGAGAAGATTGGCGTGGCTTGGATTAGGTGAACGTGAGCCAGAGTTAGGAGTTTTACGGAATTGGCATACCGAGCTAGGGGAGCGTGATCGGCGTCTGAAGGTAGTGGTCAGTGACTGGAGCTGTTGAACGATGTCAAAAAGGTAGATATACACAAAGGCAGACATCAGCCTACCCGGGTACGGTGGGATGGCCCGGCCTCTGCGTTGACTAACGAAGCTGCAGACGGGCCAATCGATTGTGACAATGCAATTGCTTGTTGCAGTTGATTCGCTTCTTCATCTGACTGAAGAGAACTGTCAATCAAGTAGTTCGGGTGCGACAGTCCCACTCACATCGTTAGCACCGTCCAGAAAGAGAGGACCGGAGCTGGTGGCTGTAACAGACGAGATTTGATTCGAAGCGGCAGAAGCCGTAACCTGGGGCTGGGAATCTTGAGCATTAGAACTTGGTGACAGTGCGACTTACATTCACGTTGTTGTCCCCCGGTGGGCATGAACCAGGAACGCACTCAAGGAAATCAGGGTCTAAGTCTCCTAATTTGTGCTGAAGATGCAATGCGAGACAGCGGTGAGGAGCTATCGACAGGGAACCTGGCAGTGGTCCTTCCACAGGCCCAAACTTAGGCGCTAGAAAGGAGCGATGATTAAATAGGGTATCAAACGTAACATGGATAATCACTCGCCGATAAAGTAGATGAACTTCTGGGGATTGATGGTATCCCGAAGGGAAGTCCATGGCTTCGCGCGGAGGGAGGATATTTTGAAATCATACCAGGGGACCCCAGCGGCGACGAGCTTGCGGCGAAACCCGGCCTGCGCCTTGTTTCCAAGAGCAACGGTTGTCCAAGGAAACTTCAAGAGCTTCAGAGCGTGCCATGCATTGAAAGCATCCGAGTCGGTGGCGGCAGGCATCGGGCTATCGGATGTCCCTGGATGCTCATGAGATGTCGCTGAGAAGCGGAGGTTATGGTCAGTCATGTGCTTGGTAATAAAGGCGTCGAGCTCAGAGTAAAATATAAGTTCCTGGTCCACAGCTCCGTTCTGGCCAAGAGGGACCCTGAACTTGATAATGAGCTTGAAGTCGTCCAAGGTCTGGTGTAAAAGGGCGTCCTCGTTGCCAAAGAGGCGAGGGTCCTTCAGGTAAAGGTCAGGATATTCGCAGTCCCAGTAGCGACCATTTGGCATCTACATAAAATTGGTAAATGGCCATTCAATGTGAAGGGGTGACATACGGGAAAAGGCCAAAGTGCCAATGTCAGCTGATGTCGTGGGTCTGTGTCGGCAGGGACAGCTCCAGAGCACGATGAAGTCCCAAGGTGTTGGGTGTTAGAGTAAGGTCGATGTGGGCCACGAGGCATAGAACAGCCGGTCGCCGGCCCAAACGGTTGATGGTGAGTGGCAGCTACTCGACGTCCTCGATCTCCTGTAAGACCAGATGGAGCTCCTCCCGTCCAGGTGCCTGCTGGAGCCGCACGTGAAGGGACCATAGCCATTCTGGAGTGCGATGTGAGGCAGATAGCGAGAATGTGGGGATGGCACGTACCGAGGCTCACGTGAAGGGACTGTAGCCATTCTGGAGTGCGATGTAAGACAGATAGCGAAAATGTGGGTGGGAATGGCACGTACCCAGGCCCAGGATGGGGAAGATAGAAAACTTGGTTTTATTCGTCGGATCTCATTCGTAATATAGCACGACACATGTGATGGCCCATCATTCCATCAGTGTTAGCTTCCGAACGTCGATGCCGGAGAGGCCGGCAGATAGCAACTGTAAACAACATAGCCACCTGTTTGGCTGGAACTTCCTAAGTCAATTTCTGCTCTCTCTAAAGAAAATGGGTAGTGGGGCCTAGAAACTTCCAATAAAGTACTGGAATAAGTCAACACATTTTTTCAAGGACCTCTGTTGTCAAAGGTGAATATTTTCGTGAAATGAGGTCTTGGAGCAAGAAGTTCGGGAGCTATAGGCTCGGACTGATGGAATGATGCGCTATCAATCGTCGATCCTGCAAGGAAAACTGTCTTCCCCAACCCCCGCAAGTGAACAGACTGCTCCAATTACCTGAGTACATGCACAACATACTCAACCAGAAGCTATGGACCAAATTTGAAGGTATTTGCAGCTTTGTGTAAACCCGCTGGATTTACTTACATCACGTACACGGTCACAACATCACGTCACCTTTACTTTTGCTTCCGTACCTTCATCAGGACTAGCTAGCTCTCGCCTTTGGACCCTATACAACGATCTTAACTTTCTCTGGTTTGATTCTCGGTCTTAGTGTTTCTCACCTTAGCCGGTGAGTTTCCATTTTTTGAAAGTTATCCATCGTCTGTACCCGTACATTGGCGCGAATCAAAGATCTACTGATCTTTTGATTCCGTTATACTTCCGTCTCGCGGTGTTTCCTCATACGGAACGCCTACCGTTCACCGACCCACCAGCGGTGCCCACTCCGTCGTAGAGCAAAGCCAGCTCACGAAAAGACCTCTTCCAGGTGCCACGTACGCAACACAGCCACATCGATAAAGACTCCAAACTGTCCCGCAATCCCTCAGTCCCTTTCCCGCTCGTTACGCGTAAGGCGGCGGCGAAACAACATCCAGTCGACCCTGAATCTCCTCTGACCCCAATCACGCCACCGTCGCCGTTACGCGAACGAGAACAATCCGTATCTCCCAGCCACACTCCCCCGGGCTCTCCTCCTGCACGAGTCCCCACTCCCGAATCTGCAACACATTCCTCAGACTCGTCGTCGAACTACTCAGTCGACACTCCTCCTCGTCCACCAAAAATAATCATGTCTTCGACCGGCAAAGCACAGGCGACAGTAACTCGCACTACGGGGAAGCTCCCGACCATGCACCGCGGCGAAGTAAATCCTATCGCTTGCAGTGACTTCCAGGATGCTTGCCGTAATTATTTTGCGCACAAAGGGACGGCCGCCGCGAGCCAAGTTGGAGTGATCCTCGGTTGTTTTGAAGACACCAAGATTAACAACTGGCTCCGTCCTGACGCTACCCGCACCCGTCTCCTCGCGCTCACCTTCACCGAGTTCATGATCGAGTTCCGTAAAAAGTTCCTCCGCGCAGATTGGGTCGAATCTACACGTCGTCAAGTACTTTCCTCCCGTCAGAAAGAGGAAGAATCTTTCGACGATTGGTCGACGACCATCATCTCCCTCGTCGCGCTCCTGAATAACGACGCGACCAACGCCTCCATCACCCTCGACGATAAGCGCGTCCGTCATACGCTCGAAGCGGGAATGTTGCCCGAGTTGAATCATCGTTACTCCAAGGACGCGGACGCCCCTTCCATTAAAGACGACGATCTCGACGACTGGATCCGCGCCATCATCGTGATAGACGAGGCCCGCATGTACAAGAACACCCTGCTTAACGAGAAGATCGCGGCGCTTGACAAGGTCCGCGAGAAGGGGAAACGTAAGACGGCGCCCCCGAACGACGAGACGGATGATCGCAACAACAAGAAACCGTTCGTCCGCCCCAACAAACCAGTCTCGAGCGAAGGGTCCTCGACCTCCACCGGCTCGAAATTCTGTCCTCCCCTCACCGTCGCCGAGCGCGAACTTCTCGCTAAGAACGACGGATGTAATAAATGCCGCAAATTCTTCGTTGGTCATATCAGTGCGACTTGCCCGAATGACTACCCCGATCCGACCACCTATCGCACGCTCGTCCAGGCGGACGTCGACGACGCCAACAAAAAGAAGGACAAAGGGAAGTCCAAGGCCGTCGCCGCTGTCATGCCCGCCATCGAGGACGACGACGATAGCGTCAATTCGGAAAATGACGAAGTAAGTACTCGTTCTTCACATCGTTCACACCACCTCTTCTGGAAATGCCTATTAGAAGGCCCTATGTCCAATCTCCCCATTCGCGTCCAAGCATTAATTGACAATGGTGCATTTCTAGTATTGATCGACGAGGAATTGGTGGATATGCTTATGTTACGTTGCTTTAAACTTTACAAGCCAGAACCGATTTCTCTCGCCCTGACAAACTCAGATTCGGGCGACCCTCCTTCTCTTACCGAATACGTTAAACTCAAGATCTTGTCCGCAGACCAAACGTGGTCATCGACGCCTGTACGCGCACTCGTCGCACGAAATTTGTGTAGTCCTATTATACTCGGCCTCCCATGGCTTGAAAAGAATTCAATTGTTATTGATCACGAAGCGCGTACTGCGGTGGACAAGAGAGTGAACTACGATTTGCTTAATCCTCCCGCCCCGAAAGCGCCACCAAGGGAGATTGTGAAACTTAAGGAAAAATTAAAGAAAACTAAGACGGATCACAAAGCGCTCGCACAGGAATTGAAACAGGTGTGTGAGATACGCAAACGTTCTCTGGAGGAAAGAAACCTCTTCGAGCCGGTGAAACCGGTCGATGTCGTGGCGGCAGTCCGCGAGCGCATTGAGGTGCTTGCACATTGGGAGGAGCTCGAGCGTAGAGGTCAAGCGCTTTGCGACGAATTGTGACGACGTAATTAGATTACTCTGTAATACTGCTTGGACTAGTCGAATAGTCGCGATAAACAGATGAGTGGGTTCTGATGAAACAATTGCCCCTTTGCCGAACGAATCGAGTTGGAACACCGTAAGCTGCCGAAGTACAACGGCGAGGAGTACAGGCAAGTATGGAGACTAGTTGAGTCTGATTGAGCAATACCACGAGGTAGTGCTAGGAACTGTGAAAAAGCGGGAACGTTAGCGCAAGTAGGCAGAAAGAATACTTTGAGTGGCGGATTGGTCTTGTCAAGACCGGAGAGCGAAATGGCAGTAAGCAATGTTCTCAAGACGTTTTCTTAGTAGAAACTTCTCAAGCGGGTATGAAGAAACAAAATGGCATTCTCCTAGGAGAGGGGAAAAGTGGAACATGATTACAATAGTAGATACTGAATAAATATGAGATTTTGGACCATGTGGTACATCTGTTTCAGATATATTGGAAATGAGCGGATTAAATGGTGCACTGATAAATGGGATGGAAACCAGGGGTAATTGGAAATAAGAAGGAATCACGAGGGCGCTGATCAAAGGCACCATAAGGTTGAAATCCATTTCAAACGGCAACCGACCAGTAACGCGCGCAAGATTTGAGTTTTGATGGAAGTATCTTCAAAATCCATGCGGTGAGAGTTGATGTGATTACTGAAGTGTCATGGGGGCACACTACGAAGTTATCATCGGAGTTTGTCGTGGGTTTGGGGTTGGAAATGAGTTTGCGGCCGAGAACGGTTTCAGATGAACCTGTCACTGAACAGGTCACGTGATTTTCCCACGGTTTGTTTCTTGTTCGCCGTTGACAGCTCGCGGTGCCGTTTAGTCCGATTTGATTGCGGCGAAGTCGGAGCGGTCAACACAACTTTTCAACTTGTAAGTCCGAGTTATTGGGGCCAAAGTGGTGAGATTTTCATGTAAACCATGAAATGGTGTCACATCCGCAGAGTAGGGAAAGAAAATGACCGTCCTCGGTCATCCCGACGTGGAAACGAGCATGCGAGTTGAACGGCGGCGCAAGGAAATAGGAGGAGATAAGGGTATAGTTTTGGCGCTACAAATCTTCTTCATCCTCAGTTCGAGTATAGCTTCTTCATCTTCATGATATCTGAATCATTGTCTTGTTCCCGTTCGACTGGACCGTCCATTGGAAGGCCTTCAGCAAGTTGGGCAAGTCGCGGATCATCGCGGGAAATGTAAGGAAGAAGTCGTGTTGCAGCAATACCCCGGGTACTAACTGCTCCAGACAGTTCGCGCAAGACATATGATCCGCCTTTGGTCCGTTGAACCACCGCGTACGGTCCAACCCATTTGGGTTTAGCCTTGCGTCCTAAATCATTTGTGATCCTCGAATTGCGTACCAAGACCAACTCGTCGGTCTCGTAGTCCTCGCGATAGAATTTGGCGGCGTACGCTGTTCAAACTCAGCTTTCGATCATAGACGGCTGGCTAGTAAGCGCTCGCGGCTTCTAAAAGCCTGGTCGACGTTCGATTTGGCGGGTGCGTAACGCAAGGAGATCAGACGCGTCCATGTTGTTTTCCATCCTTCAACTAAGAAGGTGGATTCGGCAAGGTCGAAAGGGAGGATAGGGTCGAAACCATGAAGAGTGAAGTAAGGGCTTTGGCCGGTCGCACGTCGAACCGTAACGCGATCGCAAAGACTACAGCATGAAGCTTGAGTGGCCAGGATTGAATATTTCCTTCACATGTCTTGACTAACGATTCCCGTATGATGAAATGTCCTCGTTCAACCACAGGGTTGCCGCGCGAATTGTAGGTGAATTTTGACGTGCGGAATGTTGAGTGTAGCCATGAGCAATGCGAAAGCTTCTTTGACTTCGGAGCCATTGTCTGTAGTCACTTCGAGTACCACCCCGTATCGACAATAGATATCTTCCCAGAAGAATTTCGCCAGGGAGCGAGCATTCGCCTTGCGTAGGGCGCGAGCCTCTGTAACTGTCAAGTGCGGTGTTCCGGATCCGCCGGATTCCGGCGGCGGCCGAGACGGGTTCCGACCGGATGCGGGCTTGGCTTCAGCTCGTGCGCTGCGCCCGTCAATACGCCCGAGGCCCGATTTCCGAAGAGACAAAGACTAGAGGGAGAAGGCAATAGGGAACCAACTAAGTCGATATTCGAACTGAGGCTACTACTTTACAATACTAAGTATTTATACTAAAGTTAAAATCCGAGAATGATCCAGTAAGTACAATAAAGACAATAAGCCAATTGTGAGTCATCCGGAGATGAAGAAGATGTAAGAACAATAAGAACGAACTTGAAACAATAGAGTCCAATAGGACGATACAGAATTGCAAGTCGGATCCGAGGAGTTGACCGTGAGATTTGTACCGTGATCTGGTTGGTCCTGGCACGGGACCTGACAGTATCCCCCTCTTAGGGCCGAACCTTGAGGCCCTAAGAATAGATGTTGATCGTATTAGTACGGAATCCGTTGCAATCACGGATCAAAAGAAGTCCGCCTTTGTAAAAGCGGAATTTAAACTCCGCTCGGCTATTTCTCTCTTGTTCTCATACCACCACCATCTCCGCATCCGCACCAAAAAATGCCGCAACAACCCAACGAGACCACGGCCGATTTCCACCGCCGCCTGCTCGCCCTCGACGTAGACGGCGTCGACGACTTGGACGCCGCCGACTTTGCGGTGTGGAACGCGGAGACGCACCGCCGGCGTGCGCGACGCAAGGCGGCGAAGGAGGAGGAGGAGAGGAAGAAGGCGGCTGCGAAGGAGGAGGAGAAGAAGAAGGCGGCCGCGAAGGAGAAGGAGCGTCGCGAGGCGGAGGAGCAGCGGAAGAGAGCGGCGGCCGAGGCGGAAGCCGCCAAGCAGTCGAAGAAGGACGGGAAGAAGCGCGCAGCTCCCGAGTCGCCCGGCGGGGCACGAAAATCGAAGAAGTCGCGGCCGACCTCGGAGGCCGAGTCGGGAGACGAGTCGGAGGTCGAGGAGGACGAGGACAAGGTAAGTGGAACGGTTAAATCTTGTTTTCCCACTAACTCTTTTGTTTGCAGTGCGATCGGTGCCGCAGCAAGAGTCTCCGCTGCTTCCGGCCCCATGGCGGCCGCCGTACCGTCTGCAGGGCGTGTGCGAAGGGCAAGGTCCCTTGCAGCTTCAGCCGCCGGGGCGCGGGGTCCGGATCCGGGAAGGGCTCGATGGCGGCGGACGAGTTTTCCGCCGCTGTTGAGTCTTTCACCGGCGCGCTGAATGCCCTCAGTGGCTTTACCGACTACGGGATTTCCGCGCGCGCCGAGGAGTCCCGCAAGCACAACGTGCAGCTCTTGCAAGAGTTGCGCGTTGTTGCTCAGGCGGTGAACTACGCCTCCGCCCACCTGAAGACCATCGCCGACTGTATGGTGGCGAAGAACGCCCGGGAGGAATGGGAGTTGGAGCAGCGGTGGAGAGCGGCCGAGTCGGGTCCGGTCGGGAAGCGCGCGGCGCAAAGTAGTGCGGCCGTGCCGGGTCCGGTTCAGCGGGACAGGACCCCGGTAGCGCAGCCGTGCCGGGTCCGGTCGGGAAGGCGCCGCAGCCCTGCTAGCAGCAGCAGCAGCGGGAGCAGCAGCAGCGACGAGGAGTCCGAGGCGGATCCGGTGAAGAAGACGCCGGCGGATGCGGAGAGCGACGAAAGCGAGGATGAAGACGAGGATGAGGACAAGGCCGGAGCCGCAGCGGAATCCGGGAATGGGGAGTAGGAAAGCGGACGCGAAAAAAATGTAGTGTACATACGGACGCGTTGCGGGGCCGTGACCCCTAGATATATAAATTTTCTTGGTGTTTTTTATGATGAGTGATAAGAAAGAGGAAAGAATAGTAAGTAATAAGGGGAAACGCTCAGAAAACCTTCATTGCGTAAAAACCCCTTGACGGCGGCCGCATGCGGCCGCCGAAATGTTAAAGTGGACCAGGAAGATGTGGATACTTGGCGTGAAAATCAGCAACAAGCTCGTCTGCATGTTCAAGCTCGTCCGCACGGAGCCATTGAGTTTCCTCGTCGGTTCCGGCGTACCCGAGCCAGCGAACAAGATAGAGTAAAGGCGGCTTCCGCCGACGGTCAAGCTTGCTGGATAGTATCTCAGCGATCTCGTACTCGAGCTCGCCATCGACAGTGACAGGTGGAGGCGGCGGCTGAACGCGGCCGGGAATAGTGTTAGGTTCTCCAACCTGTAGTTGAGAAATATGAAAGACTGGGTGAATCTGGCGCATGTCGCGGGGAAGGCGAACGGTAAAGGATGCGGGTCCGGGCTGGGCGATGACTTCGTAAGGGCCGTAGAATGTTTCGGAAAACTTCTTGGTCGGCCGCCGCTTTGCGAACTTAAACGCGTCTTCGGCAATAAAAACTTGATCACCTATATTGATCTTCGGGTCCGGTGTTCTCCGCGCATCCGCCGGGCCCTGATAACGAGCCTGAGCGGCGGCCATTTGTTTCCGTAGCTCTTGGTGGAGAGCATCGAGATCGGTAACAAACTCGCGGGCCCGGGCGGAGACGAGGTCGCGCTCGGGATGAACGGAAATGGACGGGTGATAACCCTTGTTGGCGAAGAATGGAGAGACGCCTGTAGTGGCATTAGGCGTATTGTTATAGGCGAATTCACCGAGAGGTAGCAGCGAAGCCCAGTTGTCCTGCTGATAGTTGCAGTACATCCGGATGTATTGCTCCAGAGTTTGGTTAACGCGCTCTGTCTGTCCGTCGGCGGAAGGATGATATCCGGCGGTGTAATGGAGACGCATATCGAGCGCTTCACCCAGTGAGCGGAAGAAATGGGATACGAATTCGGAGCCGCGGTCGCAAGTGACATGGCTAGGGACTCCGTGTTTAGAGAAAACGTGAAGGACGAATAGGTTGGCTAGACCAGAGGAAGTGATTTCGTTGACGGTGGGGATGAATAGAGCCATTTTTGAAAGGCGATCCACGACTACGAGGACGGTGGTAAATCCGTCGGATTCCGGCAACTGTTCGATGAAGTCCATGGAAATCGAGTTCCACGGCCGCTCGGGAATAGGAAGCTGTCGAAGGAGTCCGTACGGCCGGTGATGGACGTACTTGTTACGACGACAATTAATGCATGAACGCACATACTTCTTGACGAATTCCCGGAGGCCGGGCCAAACGTATTCTTGACGAACCATGGCTAGAGTCTTGTTCTGACCCCAGTGTCCGGAAAGCGGATGATCGTGTTTATCGCGGAGTACACGGACCCGGAGGAGACCGGAATCCGGAACCCAAATGCGACTGTCGTGGTAGAGTAAACCGTCATGAGTGGTCCAGCGCGGGTCCGAGTCGGAATTAAGGTGAAGTGAAGCAATAGGATCGGAGGGAAGCGCGTCTCGGATGTCGGTATGCAACTGCTCAATATCTATCAGCTCGGCCGCGCGGAGAACTGGAATGTAAAGGGACGAAGCGCGGAGTGATGCATTAAGCTGATGCTGAGTGAATACCGGACGGAAATTATGCGGATTTGCACTGGCGTAGCCACTATCCCCCTCTTTCGGGTAGACGTCCCATCGTCTAGTGAGAGCGTCGGGCTTGCCACCGAGACGGCCGGGGCGGAACCGAAGGACGAAGTTGAAAGCGGAAAGAAGTTCCGACCACCGGGCTTGCCGGCGAGTCAGGAGCTTAGTGGTCGAGAAATACTCCAAGTTCTTGTGGTCGGTGACAACGTCAACCGGCGGATCCGCGCCTTCGAGGTAGCGTCGCCAGACGCGGAAAGCCTCGAATATTGCCAATAGTTCCTTGTCGTGGGTATCGTAGTTGAGTTCGGCGGCCGAAAGCGTCCGGGAGTGGAACGCAATGGGATGTATATCACCATCGGCCGGCGAGACAAGGGATAAAATGGCTGCAATGGCGTAGTCAGAAGCGTCGGTTTCAAGAATGAGTTGTGCACCGGGAACCCAGTGGGAAAGGATCGGAGCCGAAGTGAACGCTTTTTTAAGAGCGTCAAAGGATTCCTGGCACTTGGGCGACCAAACCCAAGGCTCAGATTTCCGCGTCAAGCGGGTAAGCGGAATAACAATATCCGAGTAGTCCGAGATAAAGCGCCGATAGAAGTTGGCAAAACCAAGGAAAGACTGGATGTCCTTGATTTTCCGGGGAACCGGCCAATCCTGTATGACCTTAACCTTTGAGCTATCCATAGAAAGACCTGCGGGCGAGATAATGTAGCCCAAAAACTCCACAGTGTCGACGCTGAAGTCACATTTCTTCAAGGAGGCGAAAAGTCCGGCCGAGCGGAGCCGGCGAAGGACTTCTCGAACGTGGTTCCGGTGTTCCGCCGGATCCTCCGAGTAGATAAGTATATCGTCGAGGTAGACAACGACATAGACGTCGAGGAGATCGGAAAAGAGGTCGTTCATGAAACGTTGGAAAGCAGCCGGGGCGTTGGTGAGATGTTATATCCGTGCAGAATGCTGAAGCATACCTCCGACCTCCGGAACCTCCGGTACTTCCGCCCTTCGATTTCCGGAAGTTATTTGGAGTTGTTGGAATCAATCAAGTATGTCTTCCACTATAACTCCTATCTCCATCAGTACCTCCGCCAACTCCCGTACCAACCTCCGTCCATCCGCGATGCTCCATATCCTGCCCTTCGGCAAAATCCCTTTGGGCCGGAGCACCTATCACGTGCTCTCGGCTCTAACCTCCGATGCTCTGGCTCATGTTCCGCCGCATGCATCAACTTCTATGTTTTATACCTTATACGTTCTTCTTCTTTGCTTATTGTCTCTATTGTCTTTTATTGTTCTTATTGTCTTATACCTTACTTCCTTACCTATATTGGACTACTCCGTAATTACTATAAAGTGTGCCTTGTATCTTCCTGTACTTCAGTTTGTTTATTAACGTTGTTTTCCGCGTTTACACTTTCGACCTCCGAGTCGTCTCTTCCTTCGGCAATGCTAGGCCTCCAACTTAGTAGTCCGGAAGTTCTGCACTAAACCTCCGGACCTCCGCCACCTCATTGTTGTGTCCAGTCCCGTCCAACCATGAAGACCACACTTACCCTTAACCTACCTGTGGTAATAGTGTTCCCGATATTCCGTGAATCATCCGACACATCTGACGTTTCAACTTCCGGTGCAAACCCCCGGATTTCCGAAACCTCCGATATCTCGTCCTCCCGGATTCCTCCTTTCTCCTTTCCACCTCCGCTCTTCTCCCAACTCCCGGCACGGGATATAACAGTATAAACAAACTCACCTTCCTGGTTGGATCACGATCTTTCCTTTGGCCAAACGACACTCTTCTCTCGTCTTCCCAACATTCGTGTACTCTCCGTTGGGATGAGAAGCGTCTGTCGGCCCACACTGCAACTGGTTTTTTCAATAACCATTTTCCGCGATACATCGGAGTCGAGTTCTACCTCCGATAAACTTCTTGCGCTATACATCGGAGACGAGGTCTTCCTCCGATGATATCCCGCTAGCACTCAGTCCACATCTTCCGACCTGGTGATCACCGGTCGTCGAAGATTTCGGGACTCGGAATTTTCCAGGATCGCGTCTACGACTTTTTTCGTCATTTGCACCACTTCCGATTCTCTCAGTTCCATTAGCGGGACTATCGGAAGTTTTACTACCAATCCTGGACACCCTATTCCGACCTTGTTTGGATATCCATCACACTACCGGACCATGCACCTACTCTAATGGAACTTTCGTTCCATCAATCTTTTTGATTGAGGCGCTTATCCGGAGGAACAAACAATAATGCCAGCAAGAAGATTTCCCTAAAACGCAACTCCTCCGCACACCACCTTCGAACTTCCGAGATCTGAAATGGCTACGTCCATTCACATCTATCTTTCCTCCTTTACCAAGTGTATGCTGCACTTTGCGGAAGGTTCTTGGAACCTCCGTATGGTCAACAACAAGATCAATCATCCCTTGTTGTTCTTTCGGGAAAGGATAACATGGTGGCCTACCACTTCCGGGTTGCTTCGGAAGTGTCGGAGATCTGTCATAAAAAGATTTCCATCACATCTTGGAGTTCCAGCGTTTATTGGCCTATTCCGACCAAGGTGGTTATGCGTCGGAGGATCATTAAAGACATCACCCTTTTCCTGTTCAAATTTCGATCACCGCATTCCAGTCTTCAACTGGAATGTTGCTGCCTACGTCACACCTTGCAGTCCTCCAACCTCCGATACATTACAGAGGTTGTTGGAGTAGACTTCGGTCTAGGAACCTCAATCAGAGGGCAGGAATAGGTGTTGAAGGCAAATCAACCTCCTCGTGATTTTGCTGTCTTTATCGACATGGTCATTTTCCCTACACCAGTTTTCCGCTTTCAGAACCCTGAAACCCTTCTTTCGGAGGAACTCGGAGGTTCTCGGAAGTTTCATTAAACCTCCGGCGGAAATTCGAATTTTCTCTTTTCAAGCACCACATCTCCCATTTTGCGACCTTCCATCTTTCATTTTCTGTCTTTGCGCCATTCTTCAGCGTGGAAATAGAAATGTTAGAAATATCAGGTTGGGTGCATGTTCCGCACCATCTCTGGTTTTCAAGTCGCAGGTGCTGCAATTATCTGAATTTGCAGTGAATTTCAATCTCGAAGATCATCCGATTGTCTGCGTAGACTTCCGGATGTTTCACATCAACGCATCCACTCTTTTTAGTCAACAAACCTACTCTTCCGAGTCGGATGTTGATTCATTGGATATTATATCCACCGAGTTGCCACGGAATTTGACTTCCGCTACGGACTTTCATTCTCTGCATTTTGTCTGGTACTTACAGGCAGGACTGAAAGGTTTCTAATTCCGCTTTCGGAACTTCCGAAGCGGATGGAACTTCCGTACGTTGGATGTCTCTTCGATCCTCCTCTCGATCCGCCGGCAATTCATTCCGTTAATCGACAACACCGCTTGTCACCCCATCCATCATATTGTTGAAGTTTTCCAACTTCCGGGAATTTGCGTCATCTTGTTTCTGATTCTCCAAGGAACTAGCTATCGGATACCTGAGGCACCATCACAGAATGAGTCCGTTGACTCATCGATCGGGAGCCCTCTACCTTTTCCAAGCCACTACGAAGAGTTTTTAGTGTGTACACACGACCGGTTCCTTAAACCGGATATTGATCGGAAGGACATTACGCTCTGCCCGAACAATTCTGACGCCTTCATCAATGAGGCCCTTCGGTCTCAAGAGACTTCCGCTTCCGGGACTTCCGTCCGCGGAACTCCGTCTCATTTCCGAGATATCCGTCCCGGGATTTCCATCCGCAGGACATCATCTCACCCCTTCCTGGAATTCTTAATTGAATGTCCAGCTGTCCTTCAGGACATTTCTGTGCTCAACAACGGAAAACGTGCATAACACCTATCTGCCAAGCACATCCGTCCAGATCAACCTCCGAAGTCTTCAAACTTCGTGTTCCTGGACTATACCCTGAAGCATCCTGCTTCAACGAACTTCCGACTTCCTTCAGCAACTTGCCTTGGATTGTCGGTTCTTCGCTCCTTCATCAGCAGGAATTGGATTTTCCCCGATTCCTCACCATCCAGTTTAATTCCAGTTCATCACCGTCTTCCGAGACAACATCCGCTCATCACGGAAGTTCTGGTTCGCCAACCTCCGCTGAGCACTACGTCCAGTTTTGTAGCTTCTAGCTTCGCATCCCTGGACCATACTCTGAAGCACTTCCGCTTCACGATTGTCCGACTTCCTTGAGCACTTTGCCTAGAATCAGCGGTTTTCGACTTCTCTGCAGCAGGCATGAACTCCCTTCATGTCTTCGCTACCAATTACCTTTTCTTCTGGTTCCTCCACGCCTACCTTGTCGCTTCCGGAATTCACTATCGATCTTCCGTGCACTTCCGAGGTTGCGGAGATTCACAAGTTCTACAATCTCTTGCCGGAAGACTTCTTGTGCTCTTTTAGTCCAGTTGCTGATTCGACAATACGAACCAGAACTTCCTGAACTTCCGTTTACGGAGTTCACGGTTCTATATCTTCCGCGGTTACCTTCCGCGCTTCGACAATGGATTATCTGGGGCCTTGAACCACATCGGAAGTGTCCCTTCTCCGATGTTGGGTTTTTCCCTTCCGTGCGACAATTGGCACATCCGAAGCAGATCTCTATCGCCGCCTTACTCGGCATCAAGTGTGGCGATTGACCTGGCTTCATATCATTTCCCCCTCAGGAGGAATGATCTTCCGACATGGTCGTGTTCATTTGAACATCCAATACCTCGCACTGATATCAAGGTCTTCCGTCCGAATCCTCGGAGGATTTTCTGTCGGAGGTCCGAACTTCCGCGGATTTATCTGGGGCAATTCGAACTGGGAGGAACCTTGCGACTATGTTATATTCGGGGATTGGCAACCTCCGAATTAAACCATCCGCAGTTGCTTGGTTCACGACCAGCATAAAAATCCGTTAAATTAATGTTTGGAGCTCTGCTCTATGCATTAATTTTCGGTCTCGACGTAGCCCGAGATTCATGGATATCAAAAGTCCATCAATTCCCTGTGCTCAAATCGAGCAATTTTCCGGTTTCTTGAAGACCTGGCCAACACATGCAAAAAATGGCATCTAAATTGTTAATGATATGCTCGGCATCAGCGGGAGTCGAACCCAAGACCCACCGACCAGTCACATGACTAAGCCAGGAGTACAACCATTGCACCGAAGTGCCCATGGGATAGCCAGGCCTCAAAATCAATTAACCGATGACTTTCTGGTCAACTCCAGAAAAAAATAACTTGGATTTCAGCATTGCTAGTAGACGATGGGACGTCCACCTAAAGAGGGGGATACGTTACTGCGTTTATTAAAAATGCTGATAACTTCCGATTTTCTCCGCAAAACCCATGCTGATTAAATCCTGGACAGCAATGATTGCGGAGTAATTCTCCAAGTTTACCTTGTGTCGTCATGGAACCGACTTGAACTTCCGGTCTCCATCTTTTATGACGACAAACTTCCGCACTGGACCACTGGACTTCATCAATACGCTCACTACTTCCGGATCTGTCACTGGAACTTCCGGGATTTATCCTCCGAACTTCCGATTTGACTGAAAAGCAGTGAATCCACAAGGATTAGTTGACACCCTTACTAGTCTTTGACACTGCCCACTTCTACTAAATCTCCCGGAATCTCCGACAACGAGCAAATTCCAGTATCAAGTCCACCATGTGCACTGGCAATCACATTCCTCCTCGAATTACTGATTGCCTATCTAATGGTTGTCACTGGGTTGCCTTCCTAGTACTTCCGCTGGGTATCCATCGAGCTCTACCGGTACCCTTCCGAGCCTCTGACCCAAGTCCTACCGAATCCAACTTCCGTATGACCTCCGGTCAACTTCCGAGCTCACTTCCGGATTCCTTCAGTATGGTATGCAAGGCATCCGCTAAGCACCTATAGGCTAAGGAATCATTTCTTTATCATCACTTGCACTTCCCGAGACGAATGGTCGGTACCTCGAGAACCACCGCTTATCTTTGGGCGAACGGATCGGATTCGCATGACTTATCATCATCTTATCCACGTGTCTGGATCACGGATCTTTCCGGCCATGACGTTTCCTTCATTGCGTAACATGGATAACCTCCGCTGAAATTTCCGGAAATCATTCCATCCATTCCACAACATCCAGATGCACTCCGTTATTCATCGATTTACCGGCATCTATCATTAATCTCCGGCACTTCGACCTACAAACCTTCATCTTGAAGGAATTCTCCGCTCAAGGAAACATCATCGATCGCTTAGAGGAACTTCCGGTATAATCCTCCGTAGAGGCTGACGGTTGCCCTCAACAAAGGCGTTCAAACTCCTTGATCCCCTTGTCCGCATCCATACGGGCATTACTTCCGACTCCTATCGGAACATCCATCCAGAACTTCCGGCCTTCCGGAAGGCTTCTTATGGACACCCATCACGTGCCCTTTTCGGGTATTCACTTCCGATGACTTATGTCATCTTCCGACTTCCGACTCCATTTCACGCTTCAATAATTTCAAGAAAGTCGTCAAGTCATTTTATTTACATCCAAGAAATTATTCTAAAATACATTCATGCGACGCGAACGGGAGTCCATTACTCCTCTTCTTCATCCTCCGGCTCGGGCTCGGTGACGATAGGGGGCTCGGAGAGCTCCTTCTCCGGTGCCTTCTCACCATCGTCTACCTCCGGCTCATCCTCCGCAGCGGGATCTCTCCTCCGCTCCTTCTCCGAACCTCCATCGGAGGAGGCGACGATCTTCTTCGTCGCACGAGCCTTGCCCTTGCCCTTTCCGACGACGGGTTCTTCATCCTCCGAGTCGAGGACGATGACGTCCGGGGGAGCCTCAGCCTCCGCCTCCGATCCAGCATCTGCGAGGTCGTTCAGCCGCGCACGAAGCGGCCGAAGACGGGCATCCTCCGCCCTTTCCTCCGCGGTTCTCCCGGAGCCTCCCTGGCCGCCCTCGTGGCGCACGAAATCCTCCGCCATCCTCCGCGAATCCGCCATAGCGTCCGCCAACCAAGAAACCTCTGCGTTGGGGTCGACGCAGACTTGCATCAACCCCTCGAGGTAACCGGTGACGCGACGGAAGTCGCGACGGAGGTGCGCCGTCTCCCGGCGGGATTCGCGAAGCTCGTTCTGGAGCCTCCGGACATCCGCCTGGAGGGCGTCGAATCGTCGAGCGTCGTTCTGGAGGCGGGTACGAGGGGCGGTCATCATCGACCGCGTGATCTCCTCGATCTCCGCAACCTCCGCTTCCTCCGCAGTCGTCGCCTCCTTCGCCTTTGACGCGGGCTTGCGAGCGACGGACTTCCGGATCGTTTGACGCTGCCCACCGATGATGCACGCGATGTGCTTCTTGCGGCATCGGTCACAGGCGTTGCGGTTTGGACCAGCCGTGTGGTCATACTCGGAAAAAACGCAGTCGGCGCCTCGTTCGAGGCATTTGGCGCAAGCTAGGAAATAAACCTCCGGTTAGTACTTCCGAAAATACCGGACTGCGACGCACCTGTCTCCGCCATCTTCCCCTTTTCCTTCTCCTTCGCCTTCGGGGGTGCAGGGGGACGGACGATGATCTTCCGCCTCTCCAGCGGCGTCCTTTCCCTCACTCGGGCCTTCCCCTTCCGCAACCTCCGCGCTTCCTTCTCCCGCTCAACCTCCGCCGGATCCTTCTCGCTCTCCTCCTCCGTGTTAGGGATCTCCCAATCTCCAGGTTGGCGCGGAGGAGATGGGGAGCGGTCGGGGCCTCCACTCGCGACGACAGGATCGACGACGTCCGCGCGGAAGAGAGACCCGTGGACGGGGGCAGCCATCTCCGGCGCTACCGTCCTCGTGATCGTCTCTAACGCCCGGTCGATCTTCTCCTGGCGCTCGAGCGCTAACGCGGTCTCCCGATCCGCCCGCTCCTGCGCCAGTCGTTCCCGCTCCACCGCTCGGCGCTCCTGAGCCTCTAGGTATCTCAGCAACTGTAAGGTGGAGTCCCCTCCACCAAACGTCGCCGCGACACCCGCTCCGCCGCCGGAAGTTGACGACCTCGTTGTCGCCGCCACACTTCCGCCCACCACCGCTCTACTTCTCTCCTCCGCCACGTCAACCGCTCCATCGCCCTCGATTCTCTGCTTCTTCCGACCCTCCTCCTCCGGATCCTCCGCCTCCATCTCCTTGCGTTTGTTCGGATTATCGCCGGCGTCGTCGCGGGAGTCGTCGTGGTCGTTTGGGGTGGACATCGGAGGTGGTGGTAGTGGTTGTGAGAAAGAAAATTTTCCGATCACCTGAACACGTGCCAAACTATGGCAGTTTCTCACACACGTGACCCGGTGATTTCCTTGATCGGTGATCTCGGCCTCGGGGATCTCGGCGATGGCCTTCGGCCATATTTTTTCTTGACTTCAATATTTTTCCTCCGACTTCTTGGAAAACATCCGTGGACTTCCGAACAACCTCATCTGGATTAAAGATTGGCTTTTCTATTTTTGGGTTCCTTGTGGGCAAGGAACCTAAAAGGGGGATACTGTTATATCCGTGCAGAATGCTGAAGCATACCTCCGACCTCCGGAACCTCCGGTACTTCCGCCCTTCGATTTCCGGAAGTTATTTGGAGTTGTTGGAATCAATCAAGTATGTCTTCCACTATAACTCCTATCTCCATCAGTACCTCCGCCAACTCCCGTACCAACCTCCGTCCATCCGCGATGCTCCATATCCTGCCCTTCGGCAAAATCCCTTTGGGCCGGAGCACCTATCACGTGCTCTCGGCTCTAACCTCCGATGCTCTGGCTCATGTTCCGCCGCATGCATCAACTTCTATGTTTTATACCTTATACGTTCTTCTTCTTTGCTTATTGTCTCTATTGTCTTTTATTGTTCTTATTGTCTTATACCTTACTTCCTTACCTATATTGGACTACTCCGTAATTACTATAAAGTGTGCCTTGTATCTTCCTGTACTTCAGTTTGTTTATTAACGTTGTTTTCCGCGTTTACACTTTCGACCTCCGAGTCGTCTCTTCCTTCGGCAATGCTAGGCCTCCAACTTAGTAGTCCGGAAGTTCTGCACTAAACCTCCGGACCTCCGCCACCTCATTGTTGTGTCCAGTCCCGTCCAACCATGAAGACCACACTTACCCTTAACCTACCTGTGGTAATAGTGTTCCCGATATTCCGTGAATCATCCGACACATCTGACGTTTCAACTTCCGGTGCAAACCCCCGGATTTCCGAAACCTCCGATATCTCGTCCTCCCGGATTCCTCCTTTCTCCTTTCCACCTCCGCTCTTCTCCCAACTCCCGGCACGGGATATAACATGAGACCTTCAGGCATAACCATCCACTCGAAGGACCCGTACCGGGTCCGGAAAGCGGTTTTCCATTCCTCGCCTTCTGCGATACGAACGAGATGGTAAGCATGTTTCAAGTCAATTTTGGAAAACACCTTTGCTCGACGGCCGGCGTCAAGGAGGTCGGCAATGAGCGGAAGAGGATAGCGGTCTTTGCGCGTAATGCGGTTGAGTGCGCGGAAGTCGACGCAAAGCCGGAGTTCACCGGACTTCTTCTTAACGAAGAGTACCGGGGCGCCGTGCGGAGAAGTGGACTGACGAATAAAACCGTTGTTGATATTCTTGTCGAGGAACTCGCGCAAGGCCTTCAACTCGAGTTGTGAAAGGGAATAAATGGGACCGGGCGGAGGTACGGCGCCGTTCTCGAGGTCAATTTTGAGGTCGTACGGCCGATGCGGAGCCAGCTTCTCAGATTCCGAGGCGGAGAAAACGTCCGCGAAGTCATGATACTCCGGCGGAAGCCGACTGAGGTCTGGAGGCGATTCATCGACGGAGGCCGAGCGGCCGTTAACCGTAGCGAGAGTGAGGCGGTACATAGTACTGCCCTCGGCGCGAAGCGCACGAGCGAAGGCAGCTGCTCCTATGAAGGAGATCGACGGAGGAGAATCGTCGGCCGGAGGAGCGACAGAAGGTTCCACAGAGGGAACCTGCGGAAATCCGGCGGGAGCCGGGGACGGAATGTCAGCTGAAACTGACGGAAGAACACCAGACGGAGCCGGTGCGGATCCTACGTAGCTAGGCGAACGGAAAGAGATATGGCCCGAAACCCAATCAATCAACGGATTGTAGCGGGTGAGCCAGTTGTATCCAAGAACGGCAGAGCAGGCGGAGTCCAGAGTTGTGACATAGAATTCGATTGCCATCGAGTCACCAGAAGGGAAGAGAACGTCAAGGTAAACGCACTCAGTAATGACGGACCCGGAGGATCCGTCAAACAGACGGAGGCCGATCGGAGAAACAGGAACGCGCGTGAGATTATTGGTGGTACAAAAAACAGAGTCTATGAAGCAATGCGACGAACCGGAGTCCACTAGGGCCCGGAACGCGGCGCGGAGGAGCGGAGATCGTAATGAGAGGTAAAGGGCATGAGGGTCCATCAAGGCAGAGGCATTAAGTCGTACAAACAAGTCGGCCGCGCGATCCAGACTAGCAAAGCGACCCTCGGGTCGCGCGGAAGGCCGAGAGTCGCTAACTAGTTTCCCGACTTGTTAGCTGAATCGGAAGTGGAGGCGGCCGGAGGAGGTGTTGTTTGGGCGCCGCGGCCGCGGGCACGACGTTTGTCGCACTCGTTGGCCTTGTGGCCGGAATCCCCGCACAACAGACAAAGGTCGTTATCGATCCGCCGCTTCCGCTCGGACTCCAACAGTTTCCCGTCGGCTCCGAGGAACTTCGCCCAGGGTTTATCAGCAGGAGGCGAAGATTTACCGGGGGATCCACCGGCGTTCCCACCGTTCCCCCCGGACTTCTTCTTCTCCTTGTTGTCACCCTTGGCGTTGTCCTTAGGCGGGGAAGAAGTCTTGCCGGGTCCGGACGGACCCGACTTGTTAGCGTCGGTGCGGGGAGGATCGGGTTTACCGGCCGCCGGGTTCCGAGACCGGCGAAGTTTCTGCTCTTTAATCCACTCCCAATGAGAGGCATCGATAGCCTGAGCGGAGACCTTAAGGAGGTCGAGCGAGGTGGGCTTGCCACCGGGAAGATCACGGAGCTTGATCTGGATGCGCTCCAGAAGCCCGTCGTAGAAGACTTTGCGGAGTGCGACGGAATTCCACCCGGTAAGTTGGGACAGCTTGTTG